>CANTAL010000408.1:12500-55000 GCA_947650365.1 Chamaelirium japonicum | reverse complement strand
TCAAGTTTTCGACCTCTCTTCTTAGTCCAAAATTTAGGGTGTGACAGTATACTTGTCAAAACAAAAAAAGGAAGGCAGGGAAACAGGAAACGAGGTAAGATCATCACTTTTGGGGTGTGAATAAAAATTCCCTCAAGTAATTACCAAGATCAGACGGATATTCGTTCAAGGTGTTTTAGGTTTTTGGATAGCAATGCCTTGGATGAGAAAATTTTTGGGGGACTTAGTGATAAGTTTCCGTGACCACATTCCATTAAGTGTGGGTCTTGACAAAAAAACTCTGCTGTTATAGATCCAAATTAAAAGGTCAAATTGCATTAATTCTAATGGCTGGTAAAAGACACATATGCTTATGGATAGTTGTCATATTTATCAAATTACTATTATGTTAACCAAAGATGCCGCTTCCTCATAGTTTTAACACCAATAGCAGAATCACTATAGCCGCTACAGTGATTTCACTATAACAGCTACAATAATTTTTACTATAGCTGCTATAGGAAAATCATTGTAGCTGATACATGGATTTCGTCGTGGTTGCTACAATGAAAAACATTGTAGCACTGAGTATCATTTCATATATTTGAGTATCGTTTCAAATCAATGTAGCTGCTAAAGTGAAATCACTGTAGCAACTACATGTGATAATTTTCGTGTAGCTGCTATAGTGATTTAAAATGATACTTAATTTTCTGAGTATCATTTTGAAATGATACTTAATTTTATGAGTACCATTTTGTATATTTGAGTACCATGTTTAATCACTAAAACTGCTACAGTGATTTCATTGTAGCAGTTACAATAATTACTCGTGGTTGCTACAGTGATTTCAACAGTACTCAAATATACCAAATGGTACTCAGTGCTATTGTGATTTCACTGTAGTAACCACGGTGAGGGGCATAGGTGGGGACGGAGGGGGTTTCGACGAGTGGGAGAAGGGGTTGGAGAGAGTTCCGGCAAGTGACAAGGGAGAGAAAAAGAAAGAGACAATATGGGAGGGACGAAGATAAGGTGGAAGGGGTTCCGATAAGTAGGAGGAGGGGTTGCAGGGGGTTCTGGCGAGTGACAAGGGAGAAGAAAAGGAAGAAGTAAGGTATGAGGGGCAGAGGGGGTTCCGATGATTTGGAGGTGTTGGAGTAGGTTTTTAATTTTGAAAAGTGGAGTTGGAGCAGCTTCCATCAAGTGAAGAGGGAGAGAAAAAGTAAAAGATGAGGTATGGGGCCAATGTGGAGACAGAGATATTATAGTAAAATAAGAACTAATTGGTGCAATGATATATTTGTTATTTTAAAAAAATCATACCATCATAGTCCATTTCAAATGGACCGCTACAGTATTAAAAATAAAAAATATAATCAGTTTTCACTTACCTTGATTTGGTAGACTTATTTAAACAAACACATGAAACTGCTCTTATAATCCAACAGATAAGTTGTATTTGACCAACACCCATTTATCTAAAATTTTCAGCACATCCTGCGTACCATACAACCGCGCGGCCCAATGACCCAGAGTCTATCTCCACGATCTGAGTGATGGAGGCTCGGTACCCCATGCTTGAATCGCAGTGGGCCCCGCGGTTGTGTGGTACGCAGGATGTGCGGGAAATTTTCCCGCCTCGGACAAAGTATTTACAGTACCGGTGCGTCCAAGCGGACCGCGATTCGGATCCGTTCTAGAGTCCCTGAGGTCCATCGTAAAAAAAATGTACGCCGGTAATGATGTTGTACATCTCAAAATCCCCAGCAACCAGAGCTGTCCCTTCTGAACGACTTACCGATTTACGTTAGGCTTCCGGGCCACTGGATGCGATTACAGAAGCATCACTCAGTGCAAGTGCCCTCTCCCAAGCTCTTTCTCTCTCTCTCTCTCTCTCTCTCTCTCTCAATCGAATCTACAGAGAGTAGTGGAAGACTCCCCGGCCTCGCCCTCGCGGTTGGATCTGATGATCTGAGCTCTCACTCGACTCACGGTCTCTCATGGCGGCGATCTCGGCGGATCCCTTCGAGCTCGAAGCTATGCGCGAGGAGGATGGTTCTTGGCAACCGTGCCATGTCTCGCTTAGGTCCTCTTTCTCTGCCCTTAAATTTCGAGATGGATAGTGCGTTTCGGTTTGATTCCCGAGTTCTATGAGTAAATCTGTTGATCGGAGTTTGATTCAGGCATCCAAATGCATGTGAATGATCCGGAACGAGCTGAGGTTTATTCGTAACTTGGATTCTTGAGTGCGATGAGTGAGTTCTTGATGAGTCTACTGATGTTGCTACTGTTAGGGTTTCAAGAACAGATGACTGGCTGGATGTGTAGAACTGTGTGTTTTTAATTTTCCTTTTCTTTTAGGGTAAGGTAAGATTAGATCAATTATTGCCTTTATAGCGTTAATCCTCATTTATATAAGCTTGGATCTTTGGTCTGAAATACTATATCATGCATCTATAATTCTGTTGATCTCCGATGCCATTTGAGGTCCCGTCTGTTGAGATAGTCTACTGGTTTAGTCCCACATTGGTAATGGACGCACCCATTGGCCGCTTCATATGCCCTCTGTGGACCCCCCCTTACAACTGGCTCTGTATTGATTAGAAGTTTTCCCTCATTTTGTGGTGGTTTATTGAAGTAGCTTTCATTAAAGTTGCGAGCAATGGACAAAAGTGAGTTGTGGGCATTGCTTCATTCTGCTTCTGTTCTCCATTCAATGTATTTAGTCTTAAGTTGTTCAACAACTAGAAGAAATGAAGAGGGGAAAAGATGTAGATACCCTTTCGCCCCAAAACCCTGGTCATAAGGGGAGGTCCACCAGAGGGTATTTAATCACACCATTGCCCAGCCCCTAGCCGATGTCGGACTAAACCCAACAATCCCCCCCTCACACGAGGCTAGGGCTGAACCACCCGCCAACCCCCCCTCTCGTGCGATAGGCGACAGGGGAGGACACTCTGGCCCTACTAAATCCAAATTGGACGACACCTGGCTCTGATACCATTTATAGATACCCTCTCGCGCCAAAACCCGGGTCGTAACACCTGTGGGTATTTAAGCACACCATCGCTCAACCCCTAGCCGATGTGTGACTAAACCCAACAAAAGAAAAGCCATTAATGAACTTATCACACGCTGTCTGTTTAGTTTTAGTCTCATCCATGTCTAATTATCTGCACATCGCTCAATGCTACGCTAAAATGATTGTGCTTTTAGGGCCCAAGTCAAATAGTTACATGCATACCCACATATACGTAAATCTACATAGATGTTTGCTTTGTGCATGTGTCAATATGTGTAATGATTGCATTCCTAATTCACTGCAGTATAAGCATGCTATACATCCACATCAATATGTTTAATATTAATATCATTCGCTTACATATGCAGATGCATTAGCGTGATTGAAATGGTTGATTGCTGATTTTCTAACTTCTGTTTTTTATTTACGATAATTTGACTAAATTGTGATAGATGAATTCATGACCTATGTGTGTGCAGTTCCAGTAAGGCTAGTTGTGGTATTATAGTGTTCTTTGAAAGTTATGCTGAGGAGGAGATCATATCAAATAGAAAAGATGTGTTAAGACGTTTGCGGTTTCGTTCACTTCCTCTCCAAGATGGTGAGTGCTTCCGTATCAAAGAAGGGGAATGTGTTCTTGCCATGCACAAGGTTCAATCTAGGAGTTTTTTCTTCGACGCCGTTATAGAAAAGGTACCTATTCTTTACATGTTTTATCCTGGTGTTCTATTAGTATTGCACTTCTATCCAACTACGCATATCACATGGTTTTCTTGCCGTCACCTTTTTATCATAAAGAAAAGCAAACATCTTGTCTGAGATAATCAACTGCTTACACTTTTTGTCCATTTTCTTTAGCTTGTTTATCCATTATATGTGGTATGATTCTTACAATTTAAGTAGCATGTTTTCTTCAACACTTACATTTCAAGCATTCATCCAAATATGTTTGGGTGATGCTTTCCTTTTCTTGGGCTAGTTGGACGAACCCTGCTTCTGAACAAGTAAATCCCTGTTTTCCAAAATCCATCCATTTCATCTGAATGTTAGACATTGGGCCATATTACAAAGATATGTTTGGCTTTTTATGGCAATGTGTTGGAGAGGGAGAAGGTGGTCCAATGTAGATTTATTTGCTTTGGGTAAGAAAATAGAAAATTGACCTGTAATGTTTGGATCCAAATAGCAAAATTATCTGAGCAAGCCTTCCAAATATGCTCCCAATCTCTCATTTTTTTGTAAATATCATCTAATGTTACTATAAACAGCAAACAATTGATTTTACATATTTGTATGTATTAGAGCTAGGCCCAGCTCCCGGAGCTCCACTCGATTGTGCCTTGCCACGCGTATCACTTGTGAGGATGTGCACGTGTGAGGAGGGGTGGGGTAGGCAACACACCTATCGCTAGTCACTTCAAGTTATCAAAGCAGGACTGTGCGAAGACGTAGTAGGACAAGGACTACATGGCGAAGGTTCTTTATTACTCCGTAGTCGGGAGTCTAATGTATGCTATGGTCTGCATGAGGCCAGACATATCATAAGCAGTGGGAGTAATCAGCCAATACATGAACAATCCCAGACCATAGCAATGGCAAGCTGTAAAGTGGTTATTCGAATACCTACGGGCAAAGTTCGAAATTTCGATTTCGACCAATATTTCCATACTATGGAATATGAAACAGTATGGAAATATTGCAGTTTTACAGAAATGATAGAAATATCATTAAGATGATTGAATCTTTAAACAAAACTTTTTACAGTCATAAATCAAGTATAAATATATATTGTAGAATGCTTAAATCATATTTCTACACTATAAAGGGGTTATGAGGTCCATGTACTATGCATTTCTATGCATATTGTATAGATATATAACAGTCTAAGATCTACAACATATCCAAAGTTCGAGTGATTTCATCCAGTGTTCAAAAACCCGAAACTCGGACTCGATTCGAAAGTCCACCGAGTCGAGTAACTCAAAAACTCGACTCGGGCGATTCGGTAATATATATATATATATATATATATATATATATATATATATATATATATATATATATATATATATATATATATATATATATATATATATATATATATATGGGGGCGGGGAGCCTGCACCCGGGGTGCAGCGTTAACGCTGCACCTCAACCTTATTTTACCTACCTAGAAGTTTTGGAATTGGATGAAATTTGGTGAGGGTGTTGTCTAGGGTAAGATGATCATCCTCACAAATTTTCATCAAATTCCAAACCTTCTAAGGGGGTCAAATGGTCGAAGCAAAATCTGCAGATTTTAACGGTGACTGCGAACGGCTGATTTTGCTTCGACCATTTGAACCCCCTAGAAGTTTTGGAATTTGATGAAAATTTGTGAGGATGATCACCTTACCCTAGACAACACCCTCACCAAATTTCATCCAATTCCAAAACTTCTAGGTAGGTAAAACAAGGGGGCGGTGCTGCGTTAACGCTGCACCCCGGGTGCAGGCTCCCCGCCCCCTATATATATATATATATATATATATATATATATATATATATATATATATATATATATATATATTCAAATCTTACAATAGTAAATACTAAATAGACATCAAAAAAACAAAATATTGCTCAAAACAAATAAGTTTCTGATTTCAATTCTTATCCAACAAAACATATTATGCATGTAAGATACCCTCACACCCCAAAACCCGGGTTGTAAGGGGAGGTCCACAGAAGGTGTATAAAGCAGGTGATGGGTGCCTCCCTCACTGATGTGGGACTATCCGTTAACACTCCTCCTCACGCGGAGCATGCGTGGCAAGGATCCTCCCACGCGGAGCACGCGTGGCAAGGCACGATCGGTGGGGAGAACCCGGAGCAAGAGCAGGAGCAGGAGACGGGCTAGCTCTTATACCATATACGATACCCTCACACCCCAAAACCCGGGTTGTAAGGGGAGGTCCACAGAGGTATATAAAGTGGGTGATGGGTGCCTCCCTCACCGATGTGAGATTATCCGTTAACAATACACAAAAGATTTCAAATGTCATCCTCTTCATTTCCAACATCTTCCTCCCCATAACTCACATTGTTTGGTCCGACATTAGGATCATCCAACCAGCTCAAGTCTCTCCTTCGAATTCATCATCAATATTAAGGCTTGATTTTTTAATTTTTTTGCAAAAACCTCCAAAATTTTAAAAGGTAAATTTAATGAATTCAGTTATTTATCCTCAAATCCATTGTAAGAATATCAAATCTTGAATCTTGATAGATTTGATATTCTTATACCATTATATTAATAAAACAATTAGAAACAAATTAATTGAAAGGAATCTAAGATTTTCTATATTTGAAACTTTCCGAAAGTATACTTCAATCTGAGTGAGAAAACATTTGAATGCGTTTTTTGTTGAATTGATCTCCCAGGATTCTTGTTGGATGGTATATCGCACACCCCAAAAAAAAATTTCGAAAAAAATAACACCGAAGAAATCAAACGATATGTTCAGAGGGTTTAAAGTTTAAGGTTTAGCTTTTAAGGGTTTAGGAGTTGAGGTTCAAAATTTCAATGAATTTTGGTCAATTTTGATAAATTTTAGAATATTTTTATCCCCCATATTTTGTTTTGAGGGTCCCAAAAATGGAAATATTTCAAGAAATTGCAGGAAATTTTGAACCATGCCTACGAGGAACCTCCAAGATGACACTGCACTATGGAGGTTCAAAGGTTAAACTATAAGGTTACGTGATTTCAGATCTGGGAGGAGATCTGGACAAGAGAGAGAACGATGAGCTACATGTTTACGTTGGGGAGTGGAGCCATTGGTTATGTTTCACAGTTGCAAAAGATCGTTGCTCTTTTTACGACCAAGGCCAGGTACGTTCCTACTTCAGAGTCCTATAAGGAGATGGTATGGTTGCAGAATCTTTTGGGAGAACTCGGTATGGAGCAAGACGACAATAGGCTGTACAATGACAGTCAGAATGCCATTTTCCTAGCGAAGAATATCGTCTTCCACAAGAGAACCAAACCCATCGAGATAAAGTTCACTTTATTCGATCTCTGTTGGAAGACGACGTGCTGAAGTTGGAGAATAAAAAATAAGAATCCGGCGGATATGCTGCCAAGGTGGTCACAGTGGAGAAGTTGAACAGCTGTTCAGCTTCCATCGGTCTAAGGCGATAGACTGGGTATTCAAGACATATTGCTGCTGAATTGATCGACTATTTCCTAGTGGGAGATTGTTGCATGTGGAGATAGATCACTAGACCAGACCCGGCTCGGCGGCAGACCTGAGCCAGAACTGCGGACACTTGTGAAGGCGGTGCGCACCGTGCGTGCCCCAAGGTACTGCCCGTTCTTCTCTATGGAGGCGGTACACACCACAGTGCGCACCGCGCGTCCTCTGTTTCTTTTGCATGTGTTTTGACTTGGAGTTAAGGTTTTGGGGGGTCACATATATATATTTTTTGAGCTGTCTTTTATTGGAGCTTGGTGAGAACATTGAGAGCTATTGGAGAGTATTTTAGATCGGCAAGAGGAGGAGTAGGAGGCCACGGTTGATCAAGAAGCCGTGGTGTGAGTGATTCCCATGTCTCTTGTTTCATTGCATCTATTCTCTCGTGGTTGTTTGGTGTTGCTTTCTTCCGTCGATTGCTAGATCCAAGCTGCACAATCTACAAAAGAAATGGTTTAGGGCACTTATATATATATAAGTTGTAAATTAGTATCCATGTGAATGTGAATTGGTTGTTAAAAGATTCTATGCTCCTATGCGCACCAATACCAACCAATTGCCACAAATATTGCACCAATACACTAAGGCACACGTCATGGCATGCCAAATTGCCAATGTGCATGCACTGCGGTATATTATTGTATCTGTATCTACATATTATGTTCTGTATTATGTAGCAAGGTACAATGTGGATTGATACTCAAACCTTTCTCATGCACATGCATTTGAAGTGATTAATATGTGGACAAAAGTTCATGTAGTATGCTGATTTTTCAAGATTTGACCACTAATCCCTGGTCTAGTATCAGCTGCTCCAATATTAAGTCAAACCATCTCTGTTTCTGCTTTTGAAAGTCTTACATTGAGCTTCCAAAGCTTGAACCAACTTGACGGTGGTGACTAAATACAGTCTCGGGGATAGTATGTGGATTTCTATGAAATTCGTGGGCTCTTTTTTTCAGTTTTCTACAAGTCATTGTTACGTTTATTTACCTACTGTATCCTTGTTTATTTTTCATGAACTTCCTGATCTTGTGTATGAAGTTTCAGTTCAAGGTGTACATGCATAGGGGCTTAATATCTGCATTTTATGATGCAAAATGTCTTATTCAATTGACAATTGCACAATTTATTTTCTACTATTGCAGATATATAAAGTGAGACACTCAAACCGGGTGTTCTGCAGATGCACTTTTGAAATCAAATGGCTTAATCGTGAGCTGAATGGGAAATGTATGACTCTCTCATCGAAATCAATTATGAAGCTTTCTAAAAAAAACATTTCCAGCCACCCAGTCATAGATGTATTCTTGACTGCTTTTAGTCCTACAAATGGTGTGGAAGGTCCTCCATTTCTTTCTCTTTTGGAGGAAACTAATTGTGATGTTGATCTCCATGGATTGCTGGAGAAGCAAATTGAAGAAATCAGCAAATTGGCTGAGGAATCTACTGATAACATTCTTTTGGGAGATAAAGAAGGTATGCTTACACCTGCAATCTTGAATTTGGATAGTTAAAACTTAAAACACATTAGTTACTTTTTAATCTGTGAATTATTAAAATCTAATGCGCACAATACGTATAGAACTTTGGGGTCAGGGATTGCAAGGGTATAGAAATAGACACAACATCAATTTGCTGTTCCAGAATCACTAAGGTGTTCCATACATCCATAAACCCAATCTACTAAAAAAAGTAGACCTCTGCTCATATAGATGATTGTCCTGAGAAGAGGCGTCTTACTAGTATATTATCTATCTTGCAAGCTTCAAGGGTCCATGTGACTTGATCTCTGTCAGGAGATGACGGCTAGGGTTTGGAGAGAATGGAATGCATCTCATTCTGGGACTGAAGCCCAATATATATGTTCATTTATACCCACACAACCCGATCCGACTGTACATGTAACCCGACCCATCTTTATACATTAACACTCCCCCTCAAACTTACGGTGGATCATGGACTGAGAGTTTGCCGATAAAATGCCGGAAGCGAGCAATCGTAAAGGGTTTCGTCGAAAAATCAGTACTCTGCTCTGATGATAGAACGAATGACAAGGAGATGGTCTGGTCGAGAAACTCTTGGCGAACGTAGTGACAATCAACCTCAATATGTTTTGTTCGCTCGTGGAAGACCGGGTTGCTAGCAATCTGAATAGCACTTCGGTTGTCACAGAAGAGAGGCGTGGGTCCGGATATCACAACTCCCAGGTCGAGTAGAAGGCGTCGAAGCCAGACAATCTCTGCGGTGGTGGAAGCCATAGCCCTGTATTCGGCTTCGGTGCTGGAGCGAGTAACAGACTCATGTTTCTTGCTTTGCCAAGAAATAAGAGAATCACCAAAGAACACATAGTATCCGGTAGTAGAACGGTGAGTGGCTACATCTCCTGCCCAATTTGCATCGGAGTAGGCACGTAGCACCAACGGAGAGGTGGAGGAAAAAAGTAGTGAGCGGGTGATGGTGCCTCGGAGGTAGCGGATAATCCGAAGGACTGCTACATAGTGAACCGAACAAGGAGCCTGAACAAACTGACTGACAATGACAACAGCATGGGCAATGTCTGGTCGGGTCATAGTGAGGTAGACGAGCATCCCAACCAGCCTCTGGTAGCGGGAGACATCCTGGAGCGGCTCACCATCTGTAGAAAGAAGCTTTAAATTGAGCTCCATGGGTGTGTCAGCAGTGCGAGAGTCAGTGAGAGCAGCATCAGCAAAGATGTCGGAGATGTACTTTTGCTGGGAGACCAACAGACCACGAGCTGACCGGGCAATCTCGAGGTCCAAAAAGTAGCGAAGAGAGCCCAGATCTTTCATGTCAAACTGACTCTGGAGGTGACGCTAAAGGTAAGCTATGGTGGCACTGTCATCCCCGGTGATGATCATATCATCCATATAGAGAAGAAGAACTGCAATACCCTTATTGGAGGAGCGAGTGAATAGGGCATAGTTAGAGTGGCGCTCAACAAACCCGGCAGCCAGGACTGAACTGCGGAATCGCTCAAACCAGGCACGAGGGGCCTGCTTGAGCCCATAGATGGCTCGGCGCAAACGACAGACGTGATCTGAAGGAGCAGGGATGCCCGGTAGAGGAGCCATGTATACCTCCTTTGAGAGATCACTGTGGAGAAATACATTGGTCACATCCATCTGATGTAAAGGCCACCCTCTAGCAGCTGCCACAGCTAAGAGGGTGCGAACGGTAGTCATCCGAGCCATTAGAGCAAACGTCTCCTCATAGTCAATCTCATATTCCTGGGAGAAACAACGAGCAACAAGGCGTGCCTTATGCCGCTCAATGGACCCATCCGGTCGAGTCTTGATCTTGAAGATCCATTTGCAGCTAACAGGAACCACGTCCGTGGGACAAGGAACCAAATCCCACGTCTGAGTCTGCTGAAAGGCCTCAAGCTCGACTGTCATGGCCTGTCGCCACTCTGGGTGGTGTACAACTGCCTCACAGTACGACTGGGGCTCTTGGTGGGTGTGAAGGGCTGTAAAAAAGGTCTGGTAGAACGGAGAGTAGGAGGCAACAACAGAGTGTTCAGAAGTGTCAGAAGAAACAAGAGTAAACACAGAGTAGCCAAACCTGTCAGGAGAGTAGTCATAGCGATCATGTGGGTGATGTTCGCGCGTAGGGTATCGCCGAATAGGACCAGGATCCGTGACCGGGCAGGGGGAAGCAGCTGCAGGTGGAGAGGAGGTACTAGCGGAAACCAACTCGGATGGAGGAACGGTAGAGCAACGAACGTAGACATGCGTGACAAGTGGTGGTGGTGGTGGAGGTGGCGGGGGAGACGGAGGTGGTGGTGGTGGAGGTGGCGGGGGAGACGGAGGTGGTGGTGGTGGAGGTGGCGGGGGAGACGGAGGCGGTGGTGGTGGTGGTGGAGGTGGCGAAGAAGATGTAGGTGGAGGAGGCGTGGGTGGGGCAGCAGAATACGGAGGGAGAATGGAGATATGGAGAAGTGATGAGGGCGAGGAGGGTGACGCAGGAGGCAAGGAAAGATCCCGAGACTCAGGGAAAAAGTACGGGACATCCTCAACAAAGGAAACGTGACGAGAGACACGGATTCGGCGAGCCAAGGGATCGTAGCAACGATACCCCTTGTACTCCCGACTGAGCCCCAAGTGAAAACACCGAACAGAACTCGCAGAGAGTTTGGTGCACTTATGGGGAGGAAGAAGAACAAAGCACGTGCAGCCAAACGTGCGAAGAAGAGAGTAGTCAGGTGGGGTGGAGTGAGACGCTCATATGGGGTGGCACCGGACATAGCAGAGGACGGAGTGATATTGATGAAGTGGATAGCCGTCATGACAACTTCAGCCCTGTAGGAGTGAGGAACAGACGCGGAGAGAAGCAAGGCTCGTGCGGTCTCAAGGACATGACGATGCTTGCGTTCGGCAACTCCGTTCTGCTCATGGGTGTGAGGACATGACTGCTAGTGAAGAGTGCCGTGAGATTGAAGAATCTCACACATCTCAGAGGAGAGATACTCCTTGGCACAATCAGACTGAAAAGTCTTGATGCGCCGACCAAACTTAGTATGTGTCATAGTGGTGAATTTCCTAAAGATGTAAGAGACTTCAGACCGGTGATGCATATGATAAACCCAGGTGCACCTAGAGTAGTCATCGATAAAACATACATAATACATGAAACCAGAAATAGATGCAACAGGTGCAGGATCCCAAATGTCAGAATGTACTAAATCAAATAAAGCATCAAATTGGGAAGCACTAGCAGAGAAGGGAAGAGCTAGATGCTTTGCCAGTCTACAACCCGTACAAACAGAGAGGGGAGAAGGACGCTTGACCCAAAGCGCCCAAACGGAAAACGCTTTTGAGTCGATCACTCGATATATGACCTAACCTTCTGTGCCACAGGTCGACATTAGAAGTAACAGACATAACAGACGCAACAGGAACAGAAGACACATATAGATGTTCCAACTGGTAAAGTCCTGCTCTACGGCCCAGCCCAATCCTCTGACTCGTCCGTGAATCTTGCACAACACAAACAGAAGGGGTGAAGGTGACAGTCAGTCCAGAGTCGCAAAGAGAGCTGATAGAAATCAGATTTATGTTAAGACGGGGGGCATGATGGACATGGGGTAGGGTCAGGCAACCAGAATGGTCAGAGGTAGTAGTGATGGATCCACATTGCGGAATGAGGACGAAAGTCCCATCCGCAGTGCGGACCTCCAGGTGAGTAGGAGTGGGAGAACAGTCAGTGAGTACAGTGGAGTCAAAGGTGAGGTGACCGGAGGCACCCGAATCGACGATCCATGGAGCAGTAGTACCAAAGGTTGCAGACAGGCCGTGAGCAGTTGCGGGGCCGGTGGAGGCTAGGTGGCGAAGGAGGAGCTCCTCGAGGCGCTGAAGATGGTCCAGCTCAGGCTGAGAAGGTGCTGTGGTAGCAGTGGGGAGCGTCGAGGTCTCTACAGTAGCCGCTGTACCACCAAAGTGGTGAAAGGAGGACGAACCACGTCCACGGTTCCGTCCACCTCGACCGCCGCGTTGATTGTCTCGGGAAGCAGGAGCCCAGCGTGATGCTCTTTTATCCGGACCCCAGCAGGGGTTACGTGGAGAACATGTAGGACATTCACGCTTCATGTGTCTGGGCTCCTTGCAGTAGTGACAGAAGACAGGCTCATCGGAGAACCCGGCCGCTAGGACGGTGTCTGAGCTGGGAGCAAGTGGAGGAGGACGAGTATCCTGAGTCTGAAGGCGAGTCTTCTCATCGACCAAGGCGAGCAGGGCATCCTCTAGCCGAGGGAGTGGCTCACGGTGCAGGAGCTGAGCAGCGATGAGAGCAAAGTCCGGCTGAAGAGCTGCCAGGAACTAGTGTAGGTGGCCCTCATCGAGGTAGTGCTGGAAATCCCTAGAGCGAGGGCAAGCACACTGCTCCTGGATCAGGGAGTCCAGCTCATGCCAGTAGGCACTCATCAGACTAAAGAAGTCCTGAATCGTACGCTCCCCCTAACGGGCAGACTGCGAGTCACAAATAAGCTGATGCAGGCGTGCGCCGCCGCGCGGGAGAAACCGGTCCCGGAGATACTCCTACATCGCGTGCGCTGTAGGAAGGCGGCCGATGGGAGTAAGGAGCGGACGAGCAACGGAGTCCAGAAGATAGGCCCGGATGGCCTGATCGTGACGACGCCATGTGAGAGCAGCAGCCGTGATTGTCGTGGGAGTAGTCGTGATGGTAGCAGTCGCAGCAGAAGACGCGACACTGCTGCCTGCTGGTGACAGAGGAGGAGCCGGAGGAGGCATCCAGAGGTGGATTATCACCGGTGATGCGACTCCATAAATCGCGACTGGAGAGCGCGGCTTCAATGGTGAGCGACCAATCAGGCCAGTCGCTTGCCGAGGACAACTGAAAGGTGGTCTTCAGCGGTGGAGAGATCGCAACGACGGATGGCACGATAGGAGATGCCATGGAGGTTTCTCAAAGGAGAGGGGAGCCGGGAGAGGGCTTGCGGGTGGAGGGGAGGGGCCGGGTGGGCAAAGGAGAGGGATCGGGGGGGCCGGGCGGGCGGAGGGGAGAGGTCGAGGGGGCCGGGCGGGTGGAGGGAAGGGGTCGGGGGGGCCGGGCGGGCGGAGGGGAGAGGTCGGGGGGGCCGGGCGGGCGGAGGGGAGAGGTCGGGGAGGGGTCGGGGGGACCTTGCGAGTAGAGGAGAGAGGCGGGGAGGGGTCGGGGGGGGGGGGGGGGGGGGGGGGGGGGCTTGCGGGCGGAGGAGAGAGGCGGGGAGGTCGGAGGGGTGCTGCCGGGTGGAGGGGAAGACCGGAGGAGGGCTGCCGGGTGAAGGGAGAGACCGGAGGTGGCTGCCGTCGTCGCTGTCGTCGCACGAGAAAACCCTAGAGCTCTGATACTATGTTAGGAGATGATAGATAGGGTTTGGAGAGAATGGAATGCATCTCATTCAGGGACTGAAGCCCAATATATATGTACATGTATACCCACACAACCCGACCCGACTGTACATGTAACCCGACCCATCTTTATACATTACCAATCTCAAACACCATCATGATCTCATAAAGATAAAAATATAATTCAATTGCGTAGTAAATTCAGGGATATATATCTTTCACTCCGAACTAGGTTACATCCACAAAAACAAACAATCCAATAGGACATGTTGACATAGATATCAAGAAACACAATTGATCCATCACTAAACGCTTGAAACATGGAAGGTACCATTTGTTCCAGACTTCCAGTACTAATGATGGGTGTTAAATACCCTCACACCCCAAAACCCGGGTTGTAAAAGGAGGTCCACAGGGGGTAGGTATATTAAGCAGGTGATGGATGCCTCTCTCACCTATGTGGGACCATCTGTCAACGTTCCCTCTAATGCGAAGCATGCGTGGCGAGGATCCTCCCACACGGAGCACGTGTGGCAAGACACGATTGGTAGGGAGCACTTGGAGCAGGAGACAGTGAACTCTAACTTTGATACCATGTTAGATATCCTAACACCCTAAAACCCAGGTCGTAAAGGGAGGTCCACAGAGGGTATATAAAGTGGGTGATGGATACTTCCCTCACCGATGTGGGACTATCCGTTAACAATTGGAAATCTAACAACTACCTCTATGTGAAAACAAGTGGCACCCCCTGTTCTTGCCTAAGCTCCGTTCCATTTGCAAATTCCCTGTGAGGTGTCTATGCATATGCTCTATGCTCCAGGCCAGCACACGAGGAGGTGGCGTACAAGAATTGGTGAATGGGAGTGGGACCACAATACAAAAAATATAAAAAAAACCTGATAAAGGGTGGTGATTCGGTCCCCATGCCGTAAAAGAAAAGGGATCAAATAGGAAATGATACTTTGAATCATATAAGTATAATGAAATATACGATCAACGAACATTTATCGAATAGATGTATCGACATAATTTCATAGTCTCATTCGGTATGAATGCTACATGAAGAACATAAACCAGATGACGGAAAGGAGAGACCTAGGATGTAGAGGATCATATTTTTCAAATTGGCATTCGATGTCCAATATTTCGATTTAAGTATGAAGGTAAGAATAAATACAGTAGTGATAAATGGAAGAAAAAAAATGAAGTTTTTATATTTTTGTATTGTGTGCCCCACTCCCCTTCACCAATCCTTGCACGCCACGGGGTAGTCGTCAAGTATTGTTCTAATTGTTATTGAGGTTGTCTATGGTTTTCATGTATATTTGTTGTCCCGATAAAAGTTCTCAACTGATTTTATCAACTAAGTTGGCTTGTTGGATGCTGATGTTGTTGCTGTTGCTGCCGGCACTCCTTTCCAATTTCGTTAAAAGTTGACATCTCATATGTGATCCTTTGGTTGAAACCGTCTATATACTTGAGAGTTAGTCAGTGCTTGTGTGTATCTCATTGTGTCAAGCCCATATATTGCTTATGATGTGGTTCATATTGTTACTCAACTTGTTCTGACTCTTATCTTTGTTTATTGCGTCGTTCTTTGAATCATTCGC
Source organism: Chamaelirium japonicum (assembly GCA_947650365.1). Lineage (NCBI taxonomy): Eukaryota > Viridiplantae > Streptophyta > Magnoliopsida > Liliales > Melanthiaceae > Chamaelirium > Chamaelirium japonicum. The sequence continues at coordinate 39,279 of CANTAL010000408.1, read as the reverse complement.
TATCTGCGAGGCACTATTACTTGTTTTCTTTTTTTCTCGCTTTCCTCGAATACTGGAGCTTCATGCTTACTCTGATTGCTACTTGGTGTTCTTATGGTGATTCGTCATTTATTTACTAGCAAAGAAACAAGATGTCTAAAAGTCAAGTTTCGAGCTAAATATCATGTCATGCCTACCGGAGCCTTTGAGGTTGTCTAGCTTTGTATATAGGTATTCACTTCTTGTCCTACCCCTCCTTACTATGATAATCAGAGTGCCACAAAGATTGTTAATAATGCTGTATTTTATGAGCGTAACAAGCACATTGAAGTTAATAATCATTTTATTTGGCTTTGTTATCTTGCTTGGATGCCCACCTTGCCTTATTTTCCAGCCACACTGTATTTTTTGGGCTTCTTCATGGAGCCTCATACTCTATGATGTCATAGTTTTCGTTGTCCAAACTTTCAGAGTTTGATCCCACCTTTTTGGAGTTTGATTCCCACCTTAAGTTTGAGGGAGGGTGTTGTTGCGCTGCGGAAGCAGGAGCACAAATACAAATAGGACGAATTCCAAACACAGAACGATCACAGATTCATGAAGAACTGAAAATAAAGACTAGAGAAAAAAAAACACATCACAAGCACAAGACGACGAATACATGGAAACCCAAATCGGGAAGACAAAAAAACGACGGCGACCAAAATCCACTAAGAAGCCGAGGATTAACAAAAGGTACATGTAATAGCTCCCTCAATGAGAAACCCTATTCGCCTTAGGGTTTCTCCTCTTAGAAACTCGCCAAATCTCAAGTTACGCTCCCAGCCCTCGAAACACCCTTTATATTCTTCGGGTTGTGGCCCCTTCGACGCTCCCTCGAGCTTCAGGAATGGATTTTTGATAGTAATTGAGCCACAATTCAATAGGTGTTAGTTTACATGTATACAACACGACACTCCCACGAGCCACAGCCCAAAGTATGTTCCTTACCTTTCACCTCGAATCCCTCGAAACACCCTTTGTATGTTCCTTACCTTTCACCTCGAAGCTTTCTGGTTGCACCATGTAGATCTCATCATTCAGCTCATCGTGTAGAAAATCGGCCTTCACAATTAGCTGTGATCTCAAGCTCCAAGCTAGCTGCTAAGCCCGCTGCCCAACACCACTCTGATGTGTGTCATCTTTATCACGAGAGATAATATCTCGATGAAGTCGATGCCCCCGCTGCTCAAACCCTTTTACCACGAGCCGAGTCTTGTGCTTCACGTTCTTCCCTGTGTTATCTTGCTTGAGCTTGTATACTCATTTGTTCTTCAATGGTTTTCCCCCTTTGGAATCTCTACCAACTCATAAGTGTTATTCTTATGCAAAGAGGCCACCTCCTCTTGCTTAGTCTTCATCCACTGATCCTTCTCCTTATTCTTCAAATCCTCTTGTATGCTTTCTGGTCCCCCCTCCTTAGCACACCGATTAAATTTGATTAGGTGTTTTATCAGTTCTCCATCTTCATCCATGCACAAACAACCTAGTTGAGATTGACGTTCTAATGTAGAGCGCTTGCAACTTGGTCCACATTGCCAGAGCAGATGTTTCCTCTAGGAAGCTGTACATGACTTCATCTGACAGGTGAAGTTCATCGCCTTCTGATCTACCTTTGCCCATGCTTCATCTGTTGTGTCTTTCTTTGCCATAGCATGGAATTTGTCTTTCCGTCGGAAGGTTTCAAATCGATCTTCACACTCCCTACAATAGTCTTCTCTTCGATCATCTCTAACAGATCTGATCAAACCCTGAGTTTGGTCCTCTGATACCAATTGTTTGTGTGGAATAACCCTAACAAAATTAATCCATTGTCTGTCGCTTACAAGCGTCGTAGGATTTCGGATCTCAAGACAATCCGAAGAGAGAGAGAGAGAGAATCAAACAATCACAACGACACGCAAGATTTGTTCACACAGTTCGAAAAATGCTCTACCTTTGTCGGTCACTGCTCTTTCAAGCACTATGGAATTAGAATTGAAGATACAACCCTCACCTTCTTCTTCTGTGCCTCAGATCTCAAGGAAATTATATTCCAATCGTGATCCTCAATCTCCCTTTGTCTCTCTCACACACTTGAGAAGCCCTGAAGAAGAAATCCTAAAGCTGTTGACGAATAATGTCAACCTTACAACTCTTGGAAACCCTAAACCTTTAGATAGTTTAGAATTCTGTCTAATTCTTGGCCTCAGCCTGTACAGAATTCCGTCTAGTTCTGGAAGTTGCCTGGGTGCTCGGAATTTCGTCCGGACGCCCAGGTAGCTGAAGCTATTGTTTAGGGAAGTGTGACACCCTACCCCACCCCCCCCCCCCCCCCCCCCCCCCCCCCCTCTTCTTCATGGGGATGGATACCCCCAACAATTTTTGAGAGACGTCTTTATTGTCCATAGGTGGCACCTAGGGAACATCCATAAGGCTAAATGGGTGACACTTGACTAGAGAATAAGAGAGATTATGGCTCACCAAGTCTCTGTTTGTTACGTAGCGCATATTTGTGTCAAGGATCTCTTGAGAATTGCACTTATTTTTAGTCACATGATAAATCTTTTACGACATGCCGTCCAAAAGAAATCTATTGTTGGATGCATCAGGACATTGACATTCCATCACTTCCAAGTTACAAGCACTCTAATAGTGTAATGGGTTCATAAGCATCCATTCAGAATGGAGACATCGTTGGGGTCTCTGATACATTTGTTCAAGCTACTGTCAACTGATGCACAACACAGCAAAAAATTATGGGATAAAATATATGCACTTGTGTACAAAATCCCTACATGCATTATTTTCTGGTACAGGTGGACTTGCACCGACAAAAGCGCTTGTTACTTTGCCTATAAACTTAGGTGCCAGTGGGAATAGTTTTACAAGATCCACTCGGAGTCGGAAGAAACAAGAAGCTGAGATGGAAACCAAGAAGCATTTGGAGGATAAGCCTTTTCTCAGTCCTCTTGCTGCTCGTGCAGCTCTGGCTTCATTAATGCATGAAGTGCCACAGAAATCCAACATTTCGATACATCCGATAGAAATAGAAGACTATCTGAATTCTACTTTGAAAGATCCGAAGAACCATATCAAGGAGAAATCTTTGGATGTATCTTGCATACTTGCGAACTTTGATGCCTCTATTCAGGATAATATGTTGGTCGCTTCAAATCCCTCCCAAAATACAATGATTGATTCACCAGTGGAAGCTCCATCGTCTGCTTCCAATCGAACGGCTTCTATGAAGAAGAATTCTCAGTCGACATATGGGAAGCGGAATGCCCATGCCATCACGCCAAGAATAACTCGTTCGGCGGCGGTACAGAAAGGAATACTAGATTCAACTGCTGAAGTGACACACGGGTCCGTGAATGAGAAGCGTGGCAGTCCAATGTACTCAAGGTTAGCAGAAGGGTCAAAGGATTTATCTGTAGAAGACGTTGATACACCGGACAAGGATGAAAAGAAGAAAAAATTTATCTCCCGGCCTTTAGAATTTCCCGATACCATCTCACCTCTTGATAAGAGGAAAAGGACAAGGGATTCCACTGCCGCCATTGTCAATGAAGAAGACCAAGGTGATTGCTAATTAAATCGAGACATTCTTATCCTCGTAGATGACTACATAACTTCGAGCTTTCGATTGATTTGTACATCTTCCCTTGTCAGGCAAAATTTCACAGAATAATGGAAGTTTTCCCGCAATGAAGAAGAGAGCTGCTTCTTCGAAGAAGCCTGAATTGCGGTTCTCGCCACGGCTTAAATTCCTTCCACGGACACGCTCACGGAAAGAGAACTCTCCAACCTACCGATTTTGAGGTTAGCCGGTACCCACGACAAATAATGGTGGTTATCTTTAGGGGTGGTAAGTTTTTGTTTTACTCTGTTAATTCATAACAGGTGGACAAGTAAGCAGTATCAGGTATCTATGAATGAAAGGAGCTTAGATATTGCATGTATTTCAGAGCGTTTGGAGATTCACCAGCTTTAGGCGAAAACTTTGATCTCTAATGCCTTGCAACCGGCTCGTTAATTCCTGAACATCAATTAGTTATCTTATGTACTGTTAGATACCCTCACGCCCAAAAACCCGGGTTGTAAGGGGAGGGCCACAGAAGGTATATAAAGCGGGTGATGGGTGCCTCCCTCACCGATGTGGGACTATCCATTAACACTCCCTCTCACGCGGAGTAAGGATCCTTCCACACGGAGCACACGTGGCAAGGCACGATCGGTGGGGAGAACCTAGAGCGAGAGTAGGAGCAGGAGACGGTGAACCTAGCTTTGATACCATGTTAGATATTCTCACGCCCCAAAATCCGCGTTGTAAGGGGAGGTCCACAGAGGGTATATAAAGCGGGTGATGGGTGCCTTCCTCACCAATGTGGAACTATCCATTAACATGTTCTTTGTGCGATGCTTGCAAAAAGCCTATAATGGTTTTTTTTTTTGGAGATTCCACTTCGGGCATAAACAAATCGGAAGTTTCCATCATGGGGGGAGGAATCGATTTCACAACCCTCTTGCTGGTGCGGAATACCTCAGACGAGGTCTCGATCCGTCGTCTCACGCTTGTGGAAGCGATTTAGGATTTTCGGATCTCCGACGATTCAAAGAGAGGGATCGAATCCATCGACAACGATCCTCAATCACAGAAAAAAAATGAAAAAGAAAAAACACAGAGATTTGTTCTTACAGTTCGGAAATCCCTACCTTTGCTGGTGTCGGTCATCGTCCTGAAGCAATAAAATTAGAACATAGGAGTTTACAATTCTCTTTTTCTTTCTTGCCTTCACCGGATCTCGAGGAGACCAATTTTCTATCTCCTCTTCTTCGTCTCTCAAACGCAATGGAGAAGCTCGAACCAAGATCCTAAAATCAGCCGTCAAACACAATGACACCTCTCACAAAACCTAGAGTGAAAACCCTATTTAAAGCTCCTACAAATCGTGCAATTGCAGGTCCAACCTATGCACGTTTTGTGTCTGGTGCCTAAAGTGCCATCGACCAGGAGCCCCGAAGAAGCGTCGCGAGATCTTTGGCGCCAACCCAAGCTGGTGGAACCCGTCAGTGATCGAGCGCCACACACTTGGCGCTCAGGGCACCAACCGGCTGATAGCCATGCCCAGATCCCCCCACTCGGGAGCCTCTTTTCGCTTTCCATCCTTGCCGAAAATGACAAAAATCCAACAAACTCCATTTGGTGAACTTTCGGCTAATGCTCCTGTTCTAGCAAACCTCCACCTTGGCGAGTCTCAACTCGCCTCCAACGCATCTCAGGTGGCGAGGTATTTTCTCCACTGCGCTAGCAGGAGACAAGTTGGAGCAGGCTTGAGCAGTGCTCAAACTTGTCCCTGGTAATCGATTTCGTGAGAAAATCTGAAACGTTCTCATCTGCGTGAACCTTTTCCACCTCGATCTTATCATCGTTCAGCCAGTCCCTGATCCTGTGGTACCTGATGTCTATGTGCCTTGTTATTGCATGGAAGATCGGATTCTTCGCTAAACAAATTGCACTCTGACTATCGCACTGTACTGTAACTGAGCTCTGACTCAGTCCCAATTCGCCAGATATGCCCTTTAACCAGATAGCCTCCTTTGCGGCCTCTATCAGATCCATGTACTCTGCCTCGGTAGTAGAGAGCGTCATCACTGACTGTAACATAGACCTCTAGCAGACCAGTCCCCCTCCACACGTGAACACATATCTTGTGGTAGACCTTCTACTGTCAAGATCCGATGCGTAGTCAGAATCAGAATATCCCATGATACTGATCTCCATCTTCTGCTTAGCAAACAAGATCCTTTTATCTGCACTACCTTTCAATTACCTTAAGATCTACTTGACCGCCTACCAATGGACTTTTACCGAATTCGACATGAATATGGACACAATGCTCACTGTTTGTGCCATATCCAATCTTATGTAGACCATCACATACATCAGACATCCTACTGCACTGGCTTACGATGTATTCTACATCTCCTGGATCTTCTTCTCCGTAGTAGGACATTACCTCTTGCTCAAAGCGAAGTGCAAAGCCAATGGAGTAGAGATTGGCTTTGCTTCCTTCATATCAAACCTCTCAAGAACCTTTCAGACATAGGTTCCTTGAGACAACCAGAGCTTCTCAGCCTTTCTGTCCCTCCTGATCTCCATGCCGAGAATCTTCCTCGCATTCCTGAGATTCTTCATCTCAAACTTCCTGCTCAGTAACTTCTTGAGTTCGACTATCTTTCTCATGTCACGACATGCGATGAGCATATCGTCGACATAGAGCATCAAGGTCACAGCCTCTCCATCCTCAAAGGTGCAAGTATAAACGCAACAGTCATACATCCCCCTCCAGTAACCGATCTGTACCATAAATGAATCAAAGCGCGTGTACCATTTCCTCGGTGACTATTTGAGTCCATAGATTGACTTATTCAGTCTGTACTCGCGGTTCTTCTTGGCTTCTTTAACAAATCTGTCCAGCTGGGATATGTAGATCTCTTCATCAAGATCCCTATAAAGAAACATCGTCTTCACGTTCATTTGCTTTAGCTCCATATCGTGATGAGCAACCTGAGCTAGTAGCAGTCTAATGAATGTATGCTTGGCAACGCAAGAGAATATCTCCTCATAGTTAATTCCTTCCCGCTGCGTGAACTCCTTTGCAACCAAACATGTCTTGAACTTTGGATCTTCATTATGTATACTCTTCTTATTCATGAAAACCCACTTGGAACTTATGATCTTATTTTCCTTGGGCCTCAGAACTAACTCCCAAACGGAGTTTTTGTGGAGACTTCTCATTTCATCCTTCATAGCCTTTATCCAGTCTTGTCCCTCGCTGTTCGTTACAGTCTCATCATAGCTCGCTGGATCATCTTTATTGATGATGAAGGCATATCAAGCCTCATCATTCTGACCATATCTCTGAGGTGGCTTGAAGGTCTTCTTTGACTTTCTCAGAATCATGCCTGCAGGCTCCGCCTGAGCCTATACCGGAGCCCCCACCTGAGTTCGAAAGTGTTGTATGCACGGAAAATAGATTCGGGTCATCTTTATTGCAAACACACGAAAATTACAAATACCAAGACTCGAGAGTGGTGAGTCGGGTGTGGTGAAGATTTGATCAGGAGATTGTAGGAGAGATCCTCTGAAGGCTCTCTTTGATCCGCGTCTCCACGTTACTTCGTGCGAGAGCTCTGAAGGGATTGCCCAGGACAAAGATCTTTACAGGGTGAGGGTTTATTGAGAGGCTAAGGAGTATTTGTCGTTGCTTCTGTTCCTTCTGTACTTCGTGCTTTCTCGGCTAGGGTGTTTTTCGCTTTGCTCCTCGATTTTCGTGTCTCCCTCGGCTCTTGTTAGATCTCGGCATCCTTGATCGTTGGTTCGCAGTATTGATCGTGTTTTTGGCGTCGGCTTTGACTTTGACTTTGCTTTGGCGTGGCTTTGGTTTTTGTTTTGCTTTGGCACTAGCGCTTGAATGTAGACGGGTAGAGACTTGCAATGATTTAGCTCTTCCGAACTTCGTGTCGTATCGGCTAGAGCGTACAGTGCTTTGCTCGTGACCGTCGTAGTTGCCTGGCTTTGCCACGTGCGTTGCTTTGGCGCGGGCTTTATCGGTGCTTTTGCTTCGGCTTCTTAAGTTGGTTTTTGCTTTGTTTTAACTTGATCTTCTCCTTGAACGATAATGGCGACATCTTTCGATTCTTTATTCTTCCAGCTTCCTCGACGGTTGTATCGTCGGCTTGACTTCTCTTCTTTTCTGGGCTTCTTTAGCGTGATCGGAGTTGAAGGCTTTGTTTTGAAAACAACGGGTGTAGCACTGCTTCAGATGTTCTTCTCCAAGTTTTCTTATTCGTGAATGGAGCGGACGTTGTTGAAGACGACAGGGTGATGCCGCTTCGATCTTCTTGTCCGGGCTTTTGAGCTTGATCGGAGTCGAATGCTTGATAAAAATGATGGGGTGATGCCGCTTCGATCTTCTTCTCCGGGCTTTTAAGCTTGATCGGAGTCGAAGACTTGATGAAGATGACTGGGTGATGCCGCTTCAATCGTCTTATCTGGGTTTTTGGGCTTGATCGGAGTCGAAGGCTTGATGAAGACGACCAGGTGATGCCGCTTCGATCTTCTTCTCCGGACGTTTGGGCTTGATCGGAGTCGAAGGCTTGATGAAGACGACGGGGTGATGTCGTTTCGATCTTCTTCTCCGACCTTTGCTTCTGGCGTCTTCGGAGTTGAAGGCTTCTTCTTCTTCGAGTTTTCTCCTTCGTGCTCGAAGTCGAAGAGTTGATCTTCTTGTGCAAGGGTCTTCACGTTGATAAGAACTTTCAATGGACTAAGCCGATCTCGAAGGGATAGGCTTACCCGAGCCTCGTGAAGCCTTGGGTCGTTGAAGGCGAGTTTCCTCATTTGCAGAGTTTCCTTGCTTTTGTTTTCGATCTCTTGAGCCTTTCCTCTTCCCCTTTATATATAGGTGAAGGGGGGGTGGGGAGAGATATGGAAAGGTTCATTTAAATCCTTTGAATATCTTTCCCATAACTACCCAAGATTCATTCTATCATTGATGGGGGGAATAAATATTTATTTATTTTTCTCTTCTGACGAAGTAGTTATGGCTCAATCATTTTGAATTTTTATTTGAATTTTGCACATTAAATCGATTGCGACCCGGCTTCATTTCTTGTCCGTCGGATCAAGGGATCGACATAGATCCACGCATGTGTAGACGTCTACGCAACCTTCCCCCGCGCATGGCGGTTTTCTTTCCTTTTTCTTCTTCTTTCTTCCTTTTCTTTTTTTCTTTCCTTTCTTTTCTTTCCTTTCCTTTCCTTTCCTTTCCTTTCCTTTTCTTTCTTTCCCTTGGCCAGCCACTCCCTTCTCGTGAAAAGGGGGCACGGTTTTCCAAGGGGGGTCCAGTGGTCACCCTTTTCTTTATTTTTCTTTCCTTTCCCTTTTTTTTTTCTTTTTTTTCTTTCCTTTTTTTCTTTCCTTTTCCTTGCTTGGCCGGTCACACGCTTCTTGAGGGAAGGGGGTGCAGTTTACAAAGGGGCCCGAGTGGGCCCCACTTGCGTATGGGCCCACCCGACCCCTCTTTTGGCTTGGGTTGGGTTCGGTGGGCCCTGCTTGCATGGTGCGGGACCATTCGGGTCCGGTTGTTCGGGTTGGGCCCTAGGTTTAAGTGCGATCAAATTTTCTGTGTCTACAAGTGTCTCCACTTGTTGTTGCTCGTCCACATCACCCTCAGATGTGCCAACTGGTTCACCCTCAGTTATATGACCCACATCTCTCAAGCTAATCGGAACCTCTGTAGCAGTCTTCTCTCCCAGACTGGATTTTGCCACATCGGCCTTTGCCTCTACAATAGACATGGTCGTCTTGTCAGAGATGACGTCTCTGCTGACAATCTTCTTTCGGTTGTTCAGATCCCACAACTTGAAGCTCTTCACTCCTTGTTCAAAGCCTAGGAACAGGCACTCCTGCAACTTTAGCTTCAACGTGTTCCTCATCGTTCGAGATGAGAGCGAACGCCTTGCATCCGAACACCTTTATCATGGAAAGATCCACATCTTTTCCAGACCATACCTCGGCACACCTAAATTTTAGTAGCTTCAAGGGAGATCGATTAACCAAATAGCACGCAAGGTTAATCGACTATGTCCAAAAGAACTTGGGCAGATTTGCATGCACTCGCATGCACCTCTCGTTCTCCATGAGAGTTATATTTATCCTTTCTGCAGCACCATTCTGTTGAGAGATCTTCTTCACCATGAAGTGTCAGACAATGCCCTCCTACTGACAGAATTCTATAAACTTTCCATTTTTGTATTCATCTTCGTTGTTGCTCTTCAAGTACTTGATCTTCCTCCCCATCAGGTTTTCCACCTCTACCTTTTAGGTTTTGAATTTATCAAACATCTCGGACTTCTCGCACATGAAGTAGACCCAAACCTTGTGTGAGTAATCATCCAGGAATGTGACAAAATACTAAGCTCTACAATGCAAACGAGTTGGAGCCGGTCCCCAAACGTCGGAGTGAATGTAGTCAAGAGCGTCTTTTGCCTTTTTCTTTGTAGAAGCCAACTTGAAAGAAATCTTGGACTGCTTCCCTATAATGCATGATCGGCACAACTCCAATTTGCACTCGCCTACATCTTTCAGCAGCTTCCTTCTGTGTAGTTCCTACAATCACCTTTCTCTAATGTGGTCCAACCTCTGATGTCATTGCAAAGCAGGATCTCATTCTAAACTAACGTTTGTGAAGACTGCTGCTCCACCCAAGATTGTGCTCCCTGATATTCTATACATGTTATTTGTCTGCCTCTCTCTTCTCATCACCACAAGTGATCCTTTAGTAATCTTGATTTTTCCATCACCCGGGGAGTAGGCATACTCGTTTGCATCCAGAGTACGCAAAGAAATTAGGTTCATTTTGAGAGCTGGAACGTGCCTTACGCTCCTGAGCGAACGAATCATACCGTCGTTCATCTTCAATCTTATTGTTCTCATGCCTGTCATCTTGCAAGAGGCATTGTTTCTTATAAGAACTTCGCTGTAATTTTTCTCATCATATGTGTCAAATTAATCCTTGTTTGCACACATATGGAATGTACAACCACTATCAAGAATCCACTGAGATGAAAAGTTACCTGAGGATACGAAAAGCTCTTTATCGTCGTTCTGCGAAACGACACCCGCTGTATAAGAGTTCTTCGTCTTCTTTCCTTTCTCCTTCGTCTCGTTTTGCAACTCGAAGCAATGTATCTTGATATGGCATTTCTTCCCACAATGAAAGTACTTTAATCTTCGATTGTCCTCTGGACATCAATCAGCTCTTATCCCGGCTCTGACTTCTGGCACGTCTATCATTTGATCGGCTCCGGTGCTCATGAGAACTCTTTACCAAGAGTCCCGCACCATTTGCATCTTCTCTCGTATTCTTGCATATCTTTGCATGAGAGATAATTACCTGGACGATCTCCTCGAACTTTAGATTCTTCTTGCTGAACATCAAGGTGGTCCTGAAGTGCTTATAGGACGGTGGAAGAGACCGTAGCAAAAGCAGTGCCTTGTCGTCTTCCTCATATTTCACCTCCACCCGCAGAAGATCTGAAATATACCGATTGAACATGTTCAGGTGTTCCATTAGATCCACTTATCTACATACAAATCGTATAATTCATCTTTCAAGAACAATCTGTTCGAGAGGGATTTTTCCATGTATAGCAACTGTAATTTATCCCAAGTAGCTTTAGCCAATGTTTCCTCCATGAAATTGTACATAACCTCATCCGACAGATGAAGTTCAATGAAACTCATTACCTTCTTATTGCTTTTGGCCAGGCTTTATTCGTTGTCTCCTTTTGTGTATGCTCTTCCCATAATATACACGAGAAGATCTTGTTGTATAAAGATATTCCTCATCTTTCTCTGCCATAGCGTGAAATTGGTCTTTCCATCGAACGGCTTGAGATCAATCTCCATGCTATCCATGGTGGTTTTTTCTTCGGCCATCTCTAATAGATTTGACATAAAACCCTCCAAAACTTTGGCTCTGATACCAGTTGATGATGTGGAATACCTCAGACGAGGTCTCAATCCGTCGCCTCATGCTCGCGGAAGCAATCTAGGGTTTTCGGATCTCCGACGATCCGAAGGGAGGGATCGAATCCACCGACAACGATCCTTAATCACAAAGAAAATATGAGAAAGAAAATAAACCACACGACACAAAGAGATTTGTTCATGCAATTCGGAAATCCCTACCTCTACGGGTGTCAGTCACCGCCTTAGAGCAATGGAATTAGAACGTAGGAGTTTACAACCATCTTCTTCATTCTCGTCTCTACCGGATCTCAAGGAGACCAATCTCCTATCTCGATCCTCGATCTTCTTCGTCTCTCAAACGTATGGAGAATCTTGAAGCAAGAGTCGCAAGACCCTAAAACCAGCTTTCAAACATAATGACAACCTCTCATAAAACCTAGGGTGAAAACCTTATTTAAAGCCGTCACAAATCGTGCGACCGCAGGTCCAACCCGTGCACGTTTCGTGTCTGGCTCCTAGGGTGCCATCGAGCGTCATCGACCTGGAGCCCCGATGAAGCATTGCGAGATCTTCGCCCTGGGAGCCAACCCAAGCTGGTGGCGCCCGTCAGTGATGGGGCACCACACACTTGGTGCCTAGGTGCCAACCGGCTGACGGGCACGTCCAGATCCCCCGCACCGAGCCTCCTTTCGCATTCCGCCCTTGCCGAAACTGAGCCAAAATCCGACACCTCTCACCCAAGAGATTGTAGAAAGCATTCAAGCTACTCTCAACGGTGGGAAGTTCCCTCTGATCATTGGTAAGGAGGCTCGCATTGGTTGTTCATAGGTTACTTCTAGATTGGATACGATCAGGGTCGGGCTTGATCCAGACGTTGGTTCGACTAGACCAGTGCTGAATGAGTTGGACCTTTTAAGTTCTGTACAACTCAATGCCTCTGATCATCCTTGTATGGTTGTACTGGTTAATGATGACCCGTACGTGTTTGGACCGATGGTAAAGATCCTGTGGGTGTTGTTTTTATGCGAAGTCCATTATGCGAAATGTTATACTTGGAAAGAGATTAAACTTTGCCCCCTAAATTTTGCCTTGAATTAGACTTTACCCCCCATGTTTTCATTAATTAGACTTTACCCCCCAAAACGAACTGTTCTGTCAGCTCACCTCCCAAAATTTTATTTCTTTTCCTCAGCTCACCCTTTCTCTTAGGTGGTGAGCTGACGGAACAGTTAGTTCTGGGGGGTAAAGTCTAATTAATGAAGAGATGAATTCGAGCAGTGCTAGCTGCTTCCTACGGTTCACTGTGGACTGGAAAACTCGATCATAGGAGGAGAATCACAATGTCTCAGCTAGGGTTTTTGCAAAGGATCGTGAGAGAAGGTGGAGGATCGCACGAAGATGGTGGAGGATCACGTGGAGAAGGTTGAGATTTTTCCGCACATAAAAATTTGTAGAGATTTTGTGTGCGGGCTGGAGTAAATGCCCCATTGGCGGCGGTTAAATACCTGCTGAGCAGCCATCCAATTTGCCCCAAATTTTTGGCGGTTTGAACGGCCGCCGGGGTTGCTGGGGCCGCGGGATTTGGGCGATCAAATCCAGCTGTGTTGTTTAACCTTCGGATTTAATAGATCTCTTTCAGCCGCCTGGACTGGCCGCCGGATTTGGGCATTTTATTCCGGCCATGAGGAGGTTAGTCGCTGGATTTGGTTGAAGCTTTCCGGTGGCAGTAGATGGCCACAACAATTGATGGCTTTCATGGCTGGGTGGACGGAGCCGCCGATGTCGACGCTGGCAAAAATGATGGAACGACGGCGGTCACCTGCACGAGGCTAGCAGTAGGAGAGAAGGCGAAGGATGGGGAGGCTAGGGGATGAGATAGAAGGGTTGGCTGCCCCTAGGGCTGCAAACAAATCTAGCTGTTCGTGCGCGGCTTGCAAACAAGCTCGATAAAAGCTAGTTCAGGTTCGTTCGATTACTAATTGGGCCGAGCCTAAGCCTACATTTTAGGCTTGTTTAACGAACGAGCCTAGCTCAAGCATACCAAAGCTCAGCTCGGTTGTGCTCGTGAACATGTTTGTTTACAGTTTTGTGAGCAAGCTCGTGATTAGGCTTATGAAAGGCTTGAATTGACCTCACATATATAGCCCACGCTTTTGCTCGACAAGGGATCATATGAATTAATTTAATCACTAATTGAGCGAACCCTAGCTTGACCAAAGCTCGACTCGGTTTTATTATTAAACAAATCAAGTCCAAGTCTGAAGTATAGACTTGTTTAATAAACGAACCAAGCTTAAACAGACCAAGGTTGGCTCGTTTGCAGCCCTAAAGGTTGTATTTGGACTGGGTGGCACAAATCAATTGGGTGACACTTTGGAATTTTAGAGGGTGCAAATAACAATAACCATTTTTTTTTCTTAGGAGCTGTTTATTTCAACAACGAAAGTGGCCACCAAAGTCATGGAAGTGCCATAACTTGAGCACTTCGGGTGTTTGGGTGAAAGTGATCGTGGAACTTTGAAGTGCGACTTCCGGTCAACCTTGAGAGGCTTCTTTTTTCGCCACTCGATTTCAGAGCTTTTTAGTCCGAAGTGGGACTTCCACAATCCGGAAGTGGGATTTTATATACCTCATCATCCTGCATAACACTTTTTACACTTTACGTCATTTTTCTTATAACACTTTTATCCTTGTAGAACACTTTCTACACTTCTGCCACTTCCATGCATGCATAACACTTTCGTCAAAACAAACACTGGAAGTGGTAGAACTATATCTCCTGGCATTATTACTTCCATCAAAACAAACAACGAAACCGGACTTTCCGATCGAAAGTCCCGGTCAACACTTCTAGTACTTCTCCCACTTTCAGCACTTCTTTTACTTTCTAATAGCCAAACGGCCCCCTTGTTGTTTCCCACCAGGAGAAGCCGTGCAGCGATACAACTGTAGACTATGGATAAAAGATGAGCTTGGAGTAGTGGCCCAGCGCCGCATTCTGAGTCGAGTCAAGAGGGAAGAAGAAGGGGTAGACCTCATAGCGAGCAATGCAACTACTGTAGAGAACCCGGCAGCCCTTCCGATAGCGGCAGTAGACCGGCAAGGTCTCCACCGCCGAAGCCAGGCACTGCTCGCACGCCAGCGGCTGGAGGTCCTGGGTGCACTGTGCCAGCCCGTAGATGGTCACATACGGTGTGAACTGAGCCTTCCCCCTCCCGAGTCCGCCGCTCCCCGGGACCGCCGCTTGCGCCCTCACCTGCGTCATCAGCGCTCCTGCCCTCTGGTCGAACGCCTCCGGGTCCGTCGCGTTCTGGACGTTGATCAAGATGATGGCGTACCCGGTGTCGGCCACCCCGATGAAGTCGTCGGTGCCGTAGCGCACGAAACAGTAGTCGTACCAGATCCTCGCGTCGGCTTGGTTCGGGCAGGCAGCGGGGGAGTTTCTGGGCGGCGGCGGTGAGGCACGCCGAGCAGTCGTCGGCCGCGACATCTCCGCGGCATTGCGCGAGCCCGTAGACTATGTTGTTGCCTTTGCCGGAGGAGGAAGTGGCGAAGCCGCCGACGGAGGCTCCCGCGACAATATTGGAGAGGACGTGGTTGATGTTGGACTGGATTTGGCCGCCGCCGCCGAAGCTTTTCCCACAGTACTGGCCGATAGGATCGGCGCAGAAGCAGAATGGGAGGAAGAGTGGGAGGAGGAGGAGGAGGAGATGAGCTGATAATCCCATAATTTCTCACTGTGTTTGGGTTTGTGGATGTTTCAGTAGTAGCCTGTGTCTCTCTCTATATAGAGAGAGTTAGGTTCTATATACATTGGCCGTCTTTCTTGACCATTGATTGGTTCCCACACAGTTATTGAGTGGTGAGGAAGGGCCCAAGGGTTGACAAAAACAGAGGATTGATAGTGGGTTTTCCTTTTGGAATCAGTAATTCCATAAGGTGTACCGTACCGTAAGATGACGAGACTGATGCATCTACAGCCGTCAGTACTGGGCTGAGTGTCATTCAGCTGTGGGATGATTGCCGTCAGACGGTCATGACGAATCAGGCTCGCCACCTTCTATATGTACGGTGACGTCATATTGGATCGGCATGCAACTTGGGATGAGCAGCACTAAGGTCACGTCTCTAAGAGGATGGATTCTAGAGTTTTGACAAGTCTGCATGTTTGAATATTCAAAGGCGAGAGTGGGTTGGGTCGGGTCGCATCGTACATGCCCGAGTTAGAAGACAAAGAAATAAGGCTGCTCTTAAATCTAGAAGAAAGTTACTTCATAAAATCAAAAAATGTTTTTTATTTAAGAGAGAGAGAGAGAGAGAGAGGGGGGGGGGGGGGGGGGGGGGGGGGGGGAGAGAGAGAGAGATTAGGGTTTGGAGAAAAAACTCTTTGTATTATCTCATATAATTAATTATATAAGACTACCTCTCCTTATATAAGGAGAGAGCATACCATTATATTACTAAAACTAAGGTGGAACTAATAGTTACTCTACAACTAATACCCCCGTCAAACTGATGTAAGGTATAAACCGACATCAGTTTGCTTATAAAAAAAAAATATATATATATATATCAAATATCTTATTTTTTTATGCTGTAAAGTAAAGATAGTGCCAGGGCGACCTACAAGCAAGTCGTCCTAGCCGGGAACCCGATTGACCTCTAAGCATGATAACCGGGGAACCCGACCAACCTATATGCAGGTCAACTGGGAAACTGACAATGATCACTAAGGATCGGAGCGGAGGAAATCGACAGTGATGGAAACTGCCAATGAAGGAGATCACCCAAAGGAGAGAGATCGGTTAAGAAAGGTGTGGATGCGTGAGACCTCATAGGAGGCAAGCACTCGGTCGAAGCAAGCACTTAACACCTCCTAGTAGATCTCAATCATCACAGACGAATAAGAGAAAATAGAGTCGTAGCTCTGATAGAGTCGCAAAACCAAAAAGAGAGAATCCGAGAGCCGACACAAGAGTGATCGAAGAGAGAAAATCCAAGGGTCCGTGCAACTAGAGAGAGGATAAAGCCAATTGGAAAGAGAGGATCTTGATTGGAAAGAGAGGATCCAACCAGAGAGATACATCGGAGAGAGAGAGAGAGACTCGATCGGAGAGAGGGAGAAAATCTCGATCGATAGAGGAGGTAGGGTATCAATCCCTCTAGGAGAAATGCTTGATCGGAGGGAGAGAGATCTCGATCAACAGAGCGTAGGGCGCAGGCATAGTTGGATCGGTAGAGTGCAGGGAGAGCGCAAGGCACAGGTACAATAGGACCTGTAGAGCGCAAGGCACAGACAGACCGATAGAGTGCAAGGTGGAGATGGGTAGGTCTGCATAGCGTAGGTCGATAGAGCGCAAAGCGCAAGCTGAACGACAGAGTGCAGGGTGCAGAATAGGAGGCTAGGTGAGCGCAAGGCGGCGGACTGGAAAGGCACATGGCACAGGCTACATGACCGCCATAACGTATGGCGCAGGTGGACCAACAGGGAACAAGGTGTAGGGCATAGGGCACAGGTGGACTGGCAGGGTGCAAAACGCACATAGGTCGACAAAGTGCAGGGTGCAGATAGGCAAGGGCGTAGGTCGCAATGCCAACAGAGTGAAACGCACAGGCGGTCAGTCGAGAAAGCACCAGCAAAGAGTAGAGAGTAGATTGGTCGGCGGAGCATAGGACACAAGTTGGCCAATAGACCGTTGGATATAAGCAGGCCGGCAGAGCGTAGGACGCAAGCGAGA
The DNA here is from genome assembly GCA_947650365.1 of Chamaelirium japonicum. Classification (NCBI taxonomy): domain Eukaryota; kingdom Viridiplantae; phylum Streptophyta; class Magnoliopsida; order Liliales; family Melanthiaceae; genus Chamaelirium; species Chamaelirium japonicum. The sequence goes on along the minus strand of CANTAL010000408.1, from coordinate 21,999 downwards.
TCGATAAAGTGTCGGTCGTATGTTGACCGGCAAAGCACAGGGCACAGAGGTGTAGGCCGGGTAGAGCGAAAGATGGACTAACAAGGTGTATAGCGCAAAGGGGTAGGCCGGTTACGGCTGGCAATTTCGGACCCGACACGGCAGACCCGACACGACCCGACACGAAGTAAGCGAGTCTGGGTCAGGGCTAAACCGGTTCGGGTCGTAAACGGGTCGACACGATAGACCCGTTTAATAAACGGGTCGGGTCCGGGTTTAGGGTTTGGACACGGTAGACTTGGGAAGACCCGTTTAGTATTCAACGGGTCATGTCGGGTCGGGTCTACCCGCAATTTGATACTATAATATACAATACCAACGAGTCTTTCGGGTAAGGTCGGGTAGAGTCGGATCGGGTCAACTGAATAGACCCGGGTGGTAAACGGGTCTTACCGGGTCTACCCGTTTATTAGCGGGTCGGGTACGGGTTTAGGATCTAGACACGATTAGTTAAACGGGTCGGGTCCGGGTCTAGGGGTTTTGGACACGACACGACACTAGACAAAACACGAACCCGATATGACACGACCCATTGCCACCCCTAAGGCCAGTAGAGCGCAAGGCGGATCAATAAGGCGCATGGCGCAGAGAGGTACGTCAGAAGCGAGTATGATCACTGTGTCTACTTCATGAAGCTTCATGACGGTTCTATGGTATTTCTTCTTTTATATATGGATGACATGCTTGCTACAAAGAGCATGCCAGATATCGACATCTTGGAATCTCAGTTGAGTGATAAATTTGAGATGAAGGACTTAGGCAGTGTAAAAAAAATTCTTGGGATGGAGATTCATATGGATCAAAAGCATGGTACATTTTGTTTAACATAGAGGCGTTATCTTCAGAAGGTAGTTTCTCGTTATTGGATGAATGGGGCTAAGCCAGTTAGCATCCCCCTAGCTGCACAATTTCGACTATTGGTAGGACAGTCTTCTAGCACCGATGACAAGCATGTTACATAGCTTGTGTGCTGTATGCAAGCGCAATCGTTAGTTTAATGTACGCCATAGTGTGTACTCATCCAAATATTGTACAGCCGGTCGGTGTTGTCAGTCATTACATGACCGATTCGGGGAAGGAACATTAGCAGATCGTAAAGTGGATATTATAGTACCTTTATGGTACACTAGACTTGGGATTACTCTTTTAGTGTGACGGCGAGTCAGTCAGAGATACAGTGGGATATATTGATGTAGATTATGCTGGAGACCTCCGGTCTATGACAGGTTATTTGTTTACGCTGGCAGATGGTCCGGTAGTTGGATGGCCTTCCTATAGTATATGGTTATACTGTCGACTATAGAGACTGAATACATGGCTATTACGGAAGGCGCCAAGAAGGCAATTTGGATCGAAGGCATTGTTGGTGAGTTTGGTATTTCGCAACTTAGCATGGAGATATTTTCGGATAACTAGAATGCTATCTATTTAGCGAACAATGGTCAGGTCCATCACTCACGGACAAAGCATATTGATATCTGTTATCACTTTATTCAGAACATATCTATAAGAAGATAGTTTCTTTGAAGAAGATTTCCACGTATGATAATCTTGCCGATATGTTGATGAAGCCAGTTCTATTGACTAAGTTCAGGCATTGCTTGAGCTTGGTCAAGATAATTTGAGGAGTTTTTCACCTTCAGGATGCTTTAGCGCATCTTCGGGACGCGTTTGGGATGCCGAAGAGGCATCTTCATGCATTGTCAAGGTGCAGGTAGAGACGACAATCAGATGATGATTCGGACTTTTCGCCAAGGTGGAGATTGTTGAGATATGGCTCGACAGAAGAAGTCATGTGCATGACCTGGATAGTTCGTGCGCAAGACCAGATCTCCAGAAAAGTCGATGTGTCCTTGGAAAAGGGCGAGCATTTGTCCCCAGGTCATCGTGCGCATGACCTGGAGCCCAAGATTGTCGATATGTCCTTCAGTAGAAAGATGAGACCCGCCTATAGACGATTGTGCATACAACTTTCCCAGGTCGTGCGCACGACTGTGCCTGACAGACATGGGTAAGCTTAAGTCAAGCACGATTTGATTTTCCTATTTGGGCTATTTTGAGCGGAATCTCGAGATTAAGCTTGTGTAACATATTCCTTTGATATATAAAGTCTAGGGTGTTCTGGAATGTAATGCATTGAAGAGGAAACTTTGAAGGAGGCTTGGAGAGGAGAAGTTTTGGAGTAGGAGGTGCTCTCGGCGAAGAGAGTTCATCTCGTTGAGTTGGGCTTTGCTGGTAACTCTATTTTGTTCTTCGTACTAGTGGATAGGCCGATCAATTTCGCCCGTGGTTTTTTTTTGCAAGGGTTTCCACGTAATTCTCTTGACTCTCTCTTTTTCTCTATTATTATTTTCTTCTTGCTTTGCTATTTCTCTATTTATGTTGAATTGCTTGTTCCGCATCGATTCTTCGGATGATCGTCATGTTGAATTGATCTATGTAGACCCACGTGGTCAAAATGATTCGGTATCGGATTGTTCATCCGGTATTATCTAGGAGGTTTCGCAACAAGTCCGTCGGTGGCTTTTAGGTCTGAGGGTACATTAGTGTGTTTATATATATATATATATATATATATATATATATATATATATATATATATATATATATGGGGCATGCTATAATGCGGCATGCGGTAAGTATGTGCGGCACTGTACCGCAGCCGTCTGATGCACGCAGAGGTGCATGCGATGCACGCAGCACTTGCACATCAGACGGCTGCGGTACAGTGCCGCACGTAACGCATGCCACATTATAGCATGCCCATATATATATATATATATATATATATATATGAAAATAGGTTCCTGATACATTGTACCAGGGTTTTTTCTGTCCGGAGACCACCGCCTCCTCCTACGCCGGCGACGAGCACCCGGTGCGACGGATCGTGAGAAAGAGAGAGAATAAGAGAAGGAAAATAAGGGGAAGAATGCAGTCGGGCTGGGTGGAAAGTCGGATCAGACGGCTGATTGAATAAAGTGGGGTAGGGGGGGGGTCTGATCGGATCAGACGGCTGACCCGTTGAAAAACCCTGGTACAATGTACCAGGAACCCGGACCCCTATCATTGTTGTTTTGAGCTGCAGACTGAGTTAAAGAATTTTGGCCTTGACTGGCATTGTTGTTGGTGCTTTTACAAACATAAAGGCATTCTTTTTGCTACCTCTTTTTTTTTGGTTCATCCTTTTGCTTCCTTCAATTCCACTTTATTCTTGTGGTGATCATATGGTGAGGTTCATGATGTGTATTGCTGGCAAGCAAATAACTGCACCTAATGCGTTGGGGTGTGCAATCCGCACTGTGGTTGAGTCATGGTATATGATCCGGGCCGTCCATTAAATTCCGACGTACGGTTCGGATTAGATGGAGAGTTAGAACAATGGTGTCCGCATTAAATGCCCGTATTAAAAGCCCATATTCAAAGCCCGCATTTAATACGGATACAATTGCTTTAACTTTCCATCTAATCCGAACCGTACATCGGGCTCTAATGGACGGCCTGGATCATAGGTAACTATATGATCCTGACCGTCCGATCGCACGGATCGGATGAATCGGCATTCAACTCCCCCGCACAGTGCCCCGCCCGTCTGATCAACTCGCCCGCCCATCTGATTGCGTGCATGCACAGCCGCCCGGGCCGTCAGCCGCTATGCGTGATTGTTGTGCGTTCGATCGATTCCAATCGAACGGTGGGAATCAGTTTTCGCTGTTACTGTAGCGGCTACAGTAACAGCGAAAACTGTTTTACACCGTTCGATTGGAATCGATCGAACGCACAGCACACAGCCGCTATTCGTTCGATTGCTGTGCGTTCGATCGATTCCAATCGAACGGTGTAAAACAGTTTTCGCTGTTACTGTAGCCGCTACAGTAACAGTGAAAACTGATTCCCACCGTTCGATTGGAATCGATCGAACGCACAACAATCACGCATAGAGGCTGACGGCCCGGGCGGTTGTGCATGCACGCAATCAGACGGGCGGGGCGCTGTGCGGGGGAGTTGATCAGACGGGCGGGGCGCTGTGCGGGGGAGTTGAACGCCGATTCATCCGATCCGCGCGATCGGACGGTCAGGATTACGCAGCGCATTTTGTACGCGGGGCAGCGCACAGCGCAACGTAACACTCCTCTCTATATATATAGAGCAGCCGTCCGATTGCTTCGATCAGACGCGAGATCCGACCGCCCGACTCTCAAATACACGGGATCGATCGCAGCCGTCTGATCGGTTAAACCCGGCCGTCTGATCCGTGCAGCACACCCCCGTCCGGTGTTTCAGTTGGGCCGGGTTATTCCCATCCGTTCGATCGAGCGAATCGAACGGACAAAAACGTTTTTCACTGTTACTGTAGCGGCTACAGTAACAGCGAAAATCGATTTTATCCGTTCGATTCTCTTGATCGAACAGATGGGAATCACCCGGCCCAACTGAAACACCGGGCGGGGGTGCGCTGCACGAATCAGACGGCGGTGGGCAGGGGTGCGCTGCACGGATCAGACGGCGAGCGATCGATCTCGCGGTTTTAAAGTCGGGCGGCCGGATCTCGCATCCGATCGAAGCAATCGGACGGCTGCGGTTCGTCCCGGGGTTTTAAACTCGATCCGGTCGGATTTTTTGGACACGTGGCGCGCGCAGGGGGCTCCGGTGCAGCGTTCACGCTGCACCTGAGGTCCAGGCTCCCCGTCCCCATATATATATATATATATATATATATATATATATATATATATATGAGGTCCAGGCTCCCCGTCCCCATATATATATATATATATATATATATATATATATATATATATATATATATATATATATATATATATATATATATATATATATATATATATATATATATATATATAATATTTCACTACGAATGGATAAAGAGAACCGTTCGATACAAACATAAGAGGCGGTTAGAGAATTTGATGGCCAAGATCTCGATGCATTGGGTAGTATTTATATATTATGCACGATGGTGTGTCATCGTCCGTTGCTGATCAAGTGGTTGGCAACTAATAGTGGGCTGAACTGAAAATATCAATCACAGCCATCCTCATCAATAATGGGTTGAACACCGTCCTGATCATAACCGTCCGTGCCACAACCATGATTTTATACCACATCAGAAAGGCAAAGAGACGCTGTGATTATATGCCACGACAGTTAGGCAGTTCATTTGGGACGGACACTTCGGGCTGCCTCCTCTCTCTCTCTCTCTCTCTCTCTCTCTCTCTCCAGGCCACGATCTCTATATTTTGAGAAATCCCAATCGGTTCCAGGCCACGATCTGTATATTTTGAGAAATCCAATCGGTTCCAGGCCACGATCTCATCTCCACGATCTGTATATTTTGAGAAATCCCAATCGGTTCCAGGCCACGATCTCATCTCCATCTCCATCTCCAGGCCACGATCCCAATCTCTAGATCCCTCTCTCTCTCTCTCTCTCCCTCTCTCTCTCTCTCTACTGCAATTGGCCCGATCTCCTCGCACACGATCTCCATGATCCCTCTCTCTCTCTCTCTCTATCTCTTTCTTCCCCTGGCATCTCATCCACCCCCCTGATTCTCTGTTCTCAGAACCATAGGCCGTCGCCCTAATGGCTCCGTTGATAGACGCGATTGCCGTACCGGTGCTCAAAGAGCCGCTCACGATTGCCCCTCTATCTGGCCGGAGGTGTGACAGCGGACCTCGAGGTCCTCGCAATGGTCCGATCGGTGTTCGGAACACGCAACGATTGGGAGGGGGGATCTAGGTTTTCATCCCCTGAGTCCCTCTTCCCCCCAAAAGTAGCAGCAGCAGCACCAGTCCGTAGGAAGATGTAGGAGACGGGAAGGCTTCAAGATGAGATTCATGAGGTCAGAACCCCTTAGATCCATCTCTGATTCTTTCGAGGGTCTGATTTTTGTTGAATTTTTGTAGAGGAGTATGGAGGAATTTAGATGTAGGAGATGGGCATGCTATGTTTTTATTTATTTATTTATGTTTTTTATTGGATTGTTGCAGAGGAGGATGGGTGAATGTAGATGCAGGAGAAGGGAAGGTTTTGAGATGAGATTCCCAATGTCCGAACCCCTCAGATCTATCTCTGATTCTCTCGAGGTTCTGATTTTTGTTGGATTTTTGTAGAGGAGGATGGGGGAATGAAGATGAAAGTTAAGAATTCTTCAGCTTCTAACTTTTAACTTTTTTTTTTTTTTTCAATATCTGGATTGCAGCATCATGAAGAGATTACATGAATTCTGTGAAGTGGGGCTGGCGTGGGAGAGGCAATTCATCATCAGGCATCCACATTTCGTCGAGGTCGAGTCTGGATCTTCTCCGTCAATCCCCCTTTCCACTGATGCCTGTCGCCACTTCCGAATCTTCTCCGCTGTCACCAGACACTTGGTGTCATTCAAAATATCTAATTTTTTCCCCTTGAAACTTATTTGGCTCTCTCTCTCTCTCTCTCTCTCTCTCTCTCTCTCTCTCTCTCTCTCTCTCTCTCTCTCTCTCTCTCTCTCTCTCTCTCTCTCTCATGGGGTTTTTGATTCTTTGTTTCTTTTTTTTTTTTTGGTTGACTTGCTCGGTTTCTGATTTTTGACCCCACTCTTCACCCATACGACCTTGCAATTGGATGAGTTATAAAAGAAGAATGTAATGGTGGTTGAGGAACCCGCTTTAGCACTTGGTACTCCACTCTCTTTCTCTATGTGTGTGTGTTCTTTACAGTGCAATGTACTGAAAAAGTGATGCTTGAAGGATCATTGGTGTAGTATACTGAAGAGAGATGTTTGAAAGATTCCATTGTTAAGTCCTACGGCCAGATTACTATGATGATTTGAGTGCAGTGTTTCTGATGATTTGTACCTCATTAATACTTCAGCAACTTTTAAAAAAAAATCATAAAAAATAATGTAATAGGTAAAAAGGGTACAAAAGTTTTGATTTTGTACAAAAAGGCTCTACCCGCCTATTAAATAGGTGGGTAGTTATTTTTTTTTATTGTTTTATTTAAACCGCCTGTTGAATAGGTGAGTTGGTTTTCTTTATTTTTTAAACAGTAATTTTTGCTCTACCCGTCTATTGACAAGCGGGTAGAATTTTTTTTTGTTTTTTTATTTAATACGCCCGTTGAATAGGCGGATTGGCTTTGTTATTTTATTTTTTAATTTTTGATCGTCTGTTGAATAAGCATGTTAGTTTTTTATTATTTAATTTTTTCGATCGTTGTTTAACGTATAATTTCTAATAGACTGTTAGTACTTTTTCCAACAGCTATTTGTAGGATACATATCCCAACAAATGGCTAGCAATGATTATTTACAATACGCACAGACGGATAAAGAAAAAAAAAATTAAAAAAACAACTCGCCAATTCAACAGGCGGTGAACAACATTTCTTTTAAAAAAAGTCAACCCGCCTATTCAACGGGTGGTTTAAATAAAAGAACAAAAAAAAAAATTACCCGCCTCTCCAATAGGCGTGTAAAGAAAAAATTACTCTTTAAAAAGAAAAGAAAACCAACCCGCCTATTCAACAGGCAGTTTAAATAAATTAAAAAAAATTACTACCCGCCTATTCAATAGACGAGTAGTCTTTCTATACAAAATCAAAACTTTTGTACCCTTTTTGCCTATTACATTATTTTTTATGATTTTTTTTTAAAATTGTTGTTTCTTCTCTCTTTAATTTCGTGTCTCAATGTTTTTGAAATAATTTTTGGCTTTTTGGTTTTTGCGGTATTTGTCTATGTGCAAGGAGTGGCATGATGTTGTGTATGTGGTCCTCCAGCCCGGCGCACAACATAGCCGCATGTTGTCGGTTGGAGTATGATTCACTTTGGCTCGCCGGGGGATAGTTGTCACCGTCGGAGGCGATAAAGGAGTGTTGTTTTTTATAACGTGCGATGCAATGACACCGTCGAGTATTTCGATGTCATCTAACCTTTCGAAGCCTCGCAATATTGTTATTGCCGGTCACAAATATATTGTTATTTTTACAGGTTGGAGTTTGTCTTATTTGTAGGGACCTGGTTCGGGATGAAACTGAAGACGGTGGATTATTATGTGATGACAGCCATTGGAGTGAGAAACATGATTAGACCAAGGATCGAAACTCACCATTGGAGTGAGAAATGACCTGAATTTTAATAACCCGCCGGTAGAAAACCTTGCCACTAAACAGCCTGTTTGGTTCGCTAAAGTTCGAACGCTATAATGCAATATGGCCGCAACTGCTGCTGTTGGACCACGCAGTAAACAACCGCGTATTCTAACTACATGTTTTCGTCACTTTTAGATACAAATTGTGCTGGTCCAGGATTGATACTGCTGCAATTTTGATTTCCACAAAGCAACCCACATAAAATTAAATATTACAGTAAAGATTATAGAATAGGTTTTCAAATCTGGCTTGGAAGGGATTGAATCAGACCGTAGTGCCGAGGGGCTGACTCGATTAATTCCATTGCCAAAGGAGTATTAGAGAAATCCAATGACAAAATTAGGCAATAGTTAAGCATAATGCAATAACAAAGCTCAGTTGTTCGTGCAATCAAAACATGACCACCAGATGTTCACAAGAAACAAAATCAACCGAGATTTAGGAACTACTTTTGATGCATCCATATAAGTTCTGATTCTGGTTCGTTAAGCCAAATGGCCAATCCCTCCCTCTCTCTCATGCGGAGACAGTTCACTGGAGGCATGGCCGTGGTCGCTGTAGTGCCGACAGACATGAGTTTTGAGAGTTATATTAATCCACTCAGAATGTCAATGTCAAGAAGATGGGCAGTTAGGGGGAGGGGGTTTGATCGGCTCCCCCTCCCCCCTTCTTCTCCGATGGATCACCATTTAGTTATGGAGAGAGTGATAGAACATAGATTAAAAAAAAAACAATATGAATTATTGTTCACACCCTCAAAATATTATCAGTGCCCTTAATTTTTTTTGTCACTTTTAAAATATCACCACCTTTCTCAAAATATCGTTCTACTGTTTGATAACCCTAGAAGCTTTAGAATTCCATGAAAATTGGTGAAGATGATCATGATACCCAAGACAACACACCCACCAATTTTTACAAAATTCTAAAAATTCTAGGGTGGTCAAAATGATCGTAGCTCAAAAAATATTGTTATCACCCTCGAAATATTGTTCTCTCGCTCAAAAATATCATCACTTTTAAATTATTATTGCCACATTTAAAATATTGCCTCTTCCCTCAAAATTTTATCACGCCCTCAAAATATTTTTGTCGCCCTCAAAATCTTTTGCGTACCGACAGGCACGGGCTTTACTAGTATATATATATATATATATATATATATATATATATATATATATATATATAGAGAGAGAGAGAGAGAGAGAGAGAATACGGGATATGAGCTGACAGCCCATTTGCTCAAATGGGCTGTCACCGACAGCCGTCCGATGCACCTTGATCACACCGTCCAAATAAAATAAAA
>CANTAL010000408.1:0-10000 GCA_947650365.1 Chamaelirium japonicum | reverse complement strand
GAGATCCCGGGTGCACTGTCCCAGCCCGTAGATGGTCACGTATGGGGTGAACTGAGCCTTCCCCCTCCCGAGCCCGCCGCTCCCCGGGACCACCGCTTGCGCCCTCACCTGTGTCATCAGCGCTCCTACCCTCCGGTCGAACGCCTCCGGATCCGTCGCGTTCTCCACGTTGGTCCAGATGACGGCGTACCCGGTGTCGGCCACCCCGATGAAGTCGTCGGTGTCGTAGCGCACGAAGCAGTAGTCGTACCAGATCCTCGCGTCGGCTTGGTTCGGGCAGGCAGCGGGGAGTTTCTTGGCGGCGGCGGTGAGGCACGCCGAGCAGTCGTCGGCCCCTACATCTCCTCGGCATTGCGCGAGCCTGTAGACTATGCTGTTGCCTTTGCCGGAGGAGGAAGTGGCGAAGCCGCCGACGGAGGCTCCCGCGACAATATTGGAGAGGACGTGGTTGATGTTGGACTGGATTTGGCCGCCGCCGCCGCCGAAGCTTTTTCCACAGTACTGACCGATGGAATCGGCACAGAAGCAGAAAGGGAGGAAGAGAGGGAGGAGGAGGAGGAGGAGGGGGAGGAGATGAGCTGATAATCCCATAATTTCTCACTGTGTTTGGGTTTGTGGATGTTTCAGTAAACTCTATATATATAGAGTTAGGTTCTATCTACATTGGCAGTCTTTCTTGACCATTGATTGGTTCCCACACAGTAATTAAGAGGTGAGGAAGGGCCCAAAGGTTGACAAAAACAGTGGATGGGTTATTTTGACTTTGCCCCCCAAATTTTGCTTTGAATTAGACTTTAGCCCCCCAAATTTTGCCTTGAATTAGACTTTAGCCCCCATCTTTTCATTAAAGAAAAATGGGCTCGTGAAAAAAAAAAAGAAACAAGAATGGGTTACTTTGACTTTGCCCCCAAACTTTGCCTTGAATTAGACTTTACCCCCCATATTTTCATTAATTAGATTTTGCCCTCCAAAACTAACTGTTCCGTCAGCTCACCCCCCAAAATATTATTTCTTTGCCGTCAGCTCACCCTTTCTCTTAGACGGTGACCTGACGGAACAGTTAGTTTTTGGGGGTAAAGTCTAAACGGACCTAATTGATAGTGGGTTTTCCCTTCGGACTTAGTAATTCCATAAGGTGTTCCGTACCGTAAAATGATCTTACGTGACTGATGCATCCACAGCCGTCAGGCCTGGGCTAAGTGCCATTCACAGTCGGATGATTGCCATCAGACGGTCCTGATGAATCAGGCCCACCACCTTCTACATGTACGAAGACGTCGTATTGGATCCTTTTCTCTTTCGACCAAGCTGGCATGAACTTGGGATCAGCAGCACTAAGTCACTTCTCTAGAAGATGGATTCTTAGGAGCTTTGACAAGTCTGCAGGTTTGAATATTCAAAGGCGAGAGTGGGTTTGGTCAGGATGTGCAACATGGATCTTCGATGTGAAACACGTACTGAATCCGCAAAGGGTTCTTGAACCCACAAGAATGAACAATATTAATTCTTTAATAAAAAAAAATTCCTTCATTTTCTATTAAAAAAAAAACTCATCCTCTACGTTAATGAATTATTGGAAACCAAAGTGTACCTCTTTGTAAGCTGCACACGTACCACCTCCATGGTGCCGATTTGAGGAAGCAAATTAAGTGATGACGAGCTGTCAAAAGAACTAGTCCTTCATAAGTAGAAGAAAGTCAATATTACTTCGTCTTCTTGTTGTAGATATGCAGCCGAAAACACCGGTTTGAGTCAATGGATGATAATGTCAAAGATAATGATGTGGCTAGAGAGAAAAATTATAGACAGAGAATGTTCTAAACCGAAAAAAACGTAGAGAGAAGATATTGCACAGAGAAAATAATACAAGAGAGAATGTTATAGAGAACCTTCCAAAAAAAAATATATTGTAAAGATAAAAGACCAAAAAGAGTTTTTTTTTTTTTTGAGAAATCCCTCTGAGAGAATGAGGGGGGGTTCGGCCTAGACCCCTATCAATCGATTAAGAAAAAATTGGAGGTACAGTACAGGCCAGGGAAAAGAAAGGGAGGGAGACAGGGAGATGAAAGCCCGGGGTCTGCCTAGTTACATAGCGCCAAGATAAAGTCCTTTGGCCCCGGTCCTAGGTTACAAGCCCAAAGATGAATTAGCGATTTAGAATGGGAGATATAACACTCTCCAACGTACCCCTCTTGTCCTGAAAATTCCGTCGGTTTCATTCCAGCCAGATCGCTCAGTAAACGCCGATAGCAAGGACATCCCAACCCTTGCGATTAGGACCACGGAACTTCCTGCATCGTCAGGTTCCCCACAGAGCGTCCACGGAGCTAGGTGAGGAGCGCAAATTAAGCTTGTTAAGATAATGCCGCCACACTAGCCTAGAGAAATCGCATCTCAACAGCCAAGGTAACAGTTCTTGCTACCACTCCAAGAGCGGAACGTGCTGGTGAAATGGCTGGAAATGTGTCTGACGTTGTAGCAGTGGAGCGGGGAATAGTGGAAGGGTCAGTTACCTCCTCTTGCCTACCTCGACCTACGCCACCCACCTCCGGATCGAGTATGTGCCGCAGTCTTCGTCTGGCTGATCGAGGGTCTGACTCAATTGAGGCCAGGGCAACACTTCGCACCAGATCTCGAGCCCTAGAGTCTGAGGTGCACCATCGTCAACCACTGCCTAGCTCCACCCACGCTGGTGTCCAAAGGGATCGATCGACCAACATTGCAGGAGGGGTTTAGGACCTAGTTCACCATTTCTTTGCGGGAGGATAACGTACACCAGTCTTGATATGGCTTCGGCGGTCGGCTTTCCCATTGGGTGGAAAGGTTTGGGGTCCTGCCTAGACTAACTCCGTCATTTGGAAAGATATAGGGAACCAGCGTCTTAGGACCAATAGGTCGATTGTTTTTTGTGTGTAGCTCCTGGGCTATTTTGTGTTGGCCGTGTTGGCAGGGATTCCACCATGGGTGCTGGTGCCTCTTGGGCACTTTCTGTACTTCCTTTTATCTTAATAAGTTGGTAGGGGTCTAGGCCGAACCCCCCCTTATCACTCTGGAGGATTTTCTCAAAAAAAAAAAAAACAATAGATGATCGGTGGTCTCCTCCACCGTCCCGCAAAGGGGGTAGCACAGATTCGACACCCTGGGTGGTTGCGTTTCATGAGGTTGGTCTTTGTCAGAATATGATCTCTGAGGCTAGTAGCATGAAATCCGTGTCTTGTGGGGCTTGCTTGCCAGATGGCCCTGGCCTGAAGGCTCAGTACCCCTCCGAAGTTGAGGAAGCCATAGTGACTCTGAACCAAGAAATCACCGGAACAGGTCCACCTCCATCCTGCCGTGTCCAGTTCCCTAGTCAAGGTTACCCTGCTCAAGATGTCCAGGAGTTCGCCAAGCTCCTGTAGGTGTTCTGTCAGAAATGGTTCCTTGAACCATGATCGCTAGACTATGATACCACCGCGTACCATCATTTGCGACCGAACGGTGGCCATCTTATAAGGAGCCAATGTGAACAGGTTGAAGAACATAGTGCGCAGAGGAAGTTCACCCAGTCAAATATATATCCTCCCAGAAGTGAATCTTTGAGCCATTCCTCGCAATATATGAACCTGGAACAGCAACGATAAATGGAAGCTACCCGGGTGCCCTCTCGCCAGAACGTGGATTGAGTCCTGGAGATGCGAGATCTGGAATGGAGAGGCAATAATCGCCAGAAGTATCTACCCGCGACCAACCCCTTCCAGATGTCACCCAGCCCATTCTGCAATCTCCACCAAAACTTACCCAACATTGCTTGGTTAAAGTTATTCAAATTGATAATTCCTAAGCCTCCATGCTCCTTGGATTTATAAGCGTTCCCCCCAGCGAGTAGAGGGTAATATCCTGAGGATCCTGTCACGCTGCGCCAAAGGAATCGCTTCCGAATTGTGTCAATCCATCGAGAAACCCACACCAAAAGGGAATAGAAGAATAGGAAATAGGATGGGATGGCCGACAGTACCGAGTTGATCAGGGTTAGACGGTCCCCGATGGATAGGTGGTCCCCTGCCAGCGAGAGAGACACCGCTCCATCTTCTGGATCAGCTCCAACCAAGATTCCTTCGGTAGCTTCCTATTCGAGATTGGTAGACCGTGGTATTTCAAGGGAAGAAAACTCTGCTCACAGCCGAGAATCTCAGCCAGGATGTGTTGAAGAGCCTGATCCTCGCCCAATTAGTAGAGAGAGGATTTGGCGAAGTTGATGCATAGCACTGAAGCCAACTGGAAGTATAGCAGTAGCACCTTAATGATCAGCACCTGTACCGGATCCGCCTGAAAGAACAGAAGGGTGTCGTCCGCAAAGTGAAGGTTGGAGATCTCCCAAGAGTCCCTACTTATCCTCACAATTAATTCGTTCTGTACAACATTCTTGATGATCACATCAAAGACGCTGATTGCCAGAATGAAGAGAAAGGGTGAGAGGGGGCAGCCCTGTTTGACCCACCTCCGCATCGAAAAACAATGGTCACTGATGTTGTTGATCAGGCATGACATCTTGGAGGAGGAGAAGCAAGCCCAGATCCAATCCAATCAGCGTGGAGGTAGCCCTTTGTAATGAAGGGTCGCCATCAGGAATCTCAGTTCAACCGGTCGAACACCTTCTTGAACTCCAACTTAAGGAGCATTGCTTCGAAGTGAGACTACAGGTGGTGAAGGAGGACCTCCTGGCCTGTAACTATGCTGTCTAGGATGTTCCTGCCCTTGATGAACACTGACTAGGAGGTACTGACGAGATTCGAGATGACCAAAGCCATCCTAGACGCAATGACCTTCGCCACTGCCTTGTAAATACAGTTGGACAAACTGATAGGTCGGTAGTCCCGAATCGTCGCCGCCCCCTACTTCTTCGGAATAAGGACTATACACGAGTGGTTCAAACATGCCAGGTCCACCCCCTCGTCGAAGAAGTCTGACAGTAATCGCAGGAGATCGAGCCTGAGAATCTCCCAGTACCGCTGGAAAAAAAAAGGAATGGGAAACCATCGGTTCTAGGCTCCATCCAAGGATTGGTCGAAGAAAGCCCTCCTTCACTCCTCCTCCGTGAAATCCTCACCTAGTTTTTCCGGGTCGTCCAGGGTGCGGAAGAGGAGGGAGTCCCAGTTGGTCTTCAACGGAAACGTGTGATCTCGAGCAAATTCCTGCTTGAAGAAGGAGGTAGCGCCTCTGATTATGCCTCGTTGGTTTGTCATGCATTGCGCCATCGACGAGGAGGTTGGAGATCAGGTTCCTGTGACGGCGACCATTGGCGACCCCATGGAAGTACGTCGTGTTCTGGTCGCCCGAGGTCACCCAGCACTCCCTTGACCGTTGTTTCCATATAACTTCCTCTTTGTGCAGAATTTCCATGCGCTCAGAGGAAAGGCTTTCTCGTCTAGTCTAGTTTGAGAGGCTCAGTGGGCCAGATTCCTCCCAGATCTTCAAGACCCGAATACGGTCTAGGAGATCAGCCTACTGCATACGAATGCTACCAAAATGGCTCAAAGACTACCAGATTAGTTCATGCCTCAAGAATCGCAGCTTCAAAGTGATATTGAGCATAGAGTTTGCAAGTGATGGAGTAGCCGCCCATTAAGCCGCGAAGCGTTCATCAAACCCCTACACTAGGGTCCACATCCTCTCGAAGCGAAAGAGGGGCTTAGGACGATCCCCTTCCCCTGTATCTAGGAGCACCAGGATATGGCCACTCACGAAGGAGGTGAGCGTTGAAGTCATCGTGAACGGGTAGAGTGTATTCCATTCCCCAGAGATCAAAAATCTGTCAAGTCTTACAAAAATCGACTACTCCCTTCGATTAGACCATGTGAATCTCCGACCTCCCATAGGAAGGTCCACTAAACGATTGTCTTGAACAAAAGAAGTGAATTCGTCCATGTCACGGAGGTTACTAGGGTTGTCACTTCTTTCCTCAATGTAATGGCTGGGTTGCATTGAAGTCCCCATTATGAACCCAAGTTCCTTGGAAGGCAGAGCAGACAATCCTAAGCTCCTTCCAGAATTCAAAGGAGAGACGGTGATCAGGGGGGCCATAAGCCAAGGTCACCGTCCAAGACCTATTATTAGACTTATTGATAAGAGCCACCATGAGGGAGAAGTCCCTGAACAGCCTATCGAAGAGAGAAAAAAGGGAGATGTCCCACCCGATCAGAATGCCGCCTGCTGATCCAATGGAGCCCCGGGACTCCCACATGTCGATCCGGTAGTTTCTCAAAGAACACATAAAGTGCCTCGAGGGGTCGGCGGTTTTCATCTCGTACAGGCAGATAACGTTGACATTGTGCTCTATGGCAAATAATCTCGCTGCCTGGAACTTAGCTAAGACGCCTAGGCCACGAACATTCCAGGAGATGATCTTTATAAGAAGGGGGAAGGAACACAAGCAAACCACCAAATAAGGGGAAAAAACAACTTTAAACATGTCTATCCAGATGCCGCATGGCATCAATAAAACGCCGGGACTCGCCCCATATCACAGTCATTATCAACAGGAGGAAGGAATCAACAGTCCACTGCCAATCCTAAAATTGTGGCGTCCTCTAGGAAGTTGAGCGGCAAATGACTCCCGCTCAACTCACCCTCTTCAATGTCTCCCCGCAAATTATCTGTAACAGAAAGCTTCCCCATATTTGCCTTCCACAAAAACTACCTCACGCTCCTTCTGACTGCCGGAATGGTCCCTCTGATCTTTCCAGGCAGCGATACCGGTCTGGAATCTACAGCCTCCGGAGTCGCATCCCTGAGCATCATAGTCAGTCGGTTATCATGGTTATCAGAAGGTGGCAGAGATGGGACAAAACACGGGCGCCCATAGTAGGGCCAGCATGGAGGGCCCCCGACGAGTTGTCGTACCGAAGAATCCTGGTGGGCCATGGGAAGAATCTGTAGCATCGTCAAAATCGATGAGGGGGATCATTGGTCCGCAGAGAATATTTGGCGATGAAAAAGTAATCAGGCCAAGAAAGAATAAGCTCATATCACGGTTAATGGGGGAACCCACAAAGAAAGCAAGGTCGTCGGGTTAATTAGAATCCATACCTTCCCGCCTGAATATCAGCCTGGGGTGGAGATCAACATATTTCGATTCCGAAGAAAGCTAGACCATCTTGGGCACCACGGGCTACGGCAAAGGCTCCTCCACCGGGGGGTCTGCTTGCAGTTAGGGGAAGGGGGGACCGCGGTTAAGTCAACACAGATCTGGTGTGGGGGACTAGCCCTAGACCGAGGATACCTCCCCTAGACCGTGTGCCTCCCAGATCCGGGGAGGAAAAGGATGAATAGAAGCGGTGGGAGAGGGGTCACTAGCCGAATCCGGAGCATGAAAAGGTTCTGGCCAACTGAGATAAGTCGCTTCTTCGGGATGTGGTGAGGGAAGTAGCTAGGTCTCCACGACCACCGAGCATAAGCAGAGGAACCGAGCCCCCTCCAGATCGCACTCAGTCGAGATAACTGAGCCGAACTGGCCCGCCCAGGAAATGAGCGCCACCGGGTCCCAGGCAAGGTGGGGTAGGCTCGAAATCTGGAGCTCGATGGTCACTATCGGAATCTGGCCGGCCGATCTGTACCCTGGTGTCCATTGCTCCACCTGGCGGGTCAAGCCCTGTAGCTCAATCGCCCCGCGGGACGAGAAGTCGTGGAGAACGTGGGTGGAAGGGAAGAGGACCCAAAAGCTGCCCCCCCCCCCCCCCCCCCCCCCCCCCCCCCCCCCCCCCCCTTCATCCATGGTCTGAATTGGCCATTGCTAGAATACTAGGAGGGAGTTGTCTCCCCTTTGCTGGGGCGCCCCAGAAAGTGAAAAGAGTGGCCGAGAGGCCTGGCGGATTTGATTTCCCCCGGGAGAGAGAGACCACCCCAACCCTCGAAAACTTGGATTCCCCTCTCCCCGAGGGAAGACCTTTGCCTCCTTTAGATTGGGCAAGAGGGAACTCGAGGGCCTCTTCACCGACGCCTCCGAGGACTGGGCCCTTGCCCCGCCAGCCAGCTGTACGGGAAATCGGCGAGCCATGTACCCCAGTCCGCGGCAGAAGAAGCAGAACGTGGCATTTCGGCAACTGGAGGCCATGTGATCCTGTTGCTATAGCGAAAGCAGGCGCCTCGCTCAAAGGGGGAGAACTTGGGGGGCACCCGGGGCACCCAAGGGCCGGCTGGACGGAGAGGAAGCGAAGCCTTGATCTGCGAAGCGTGGGAAGCGAGGGCCTCAGCGTAGGAGCGCACCCTATGTTTAAGCTGATCGGATGAAAGAATTGAGTGAAGAGTTGGCGGCCCCGAGGAGGGGAGACCCTTCCCCTTCCCTATCCCATCCGCACGTATCCCCATGCGCCGATGACGTCTCAAGGCAAAGGCCCGACCATGTAGAGCGTCTTCACTACCCATCAACTGTCTTGCCTATGCCGCCTTCCCCTGCCGCTGTGGGCCGGGCAACACCCCCTGGCAACTGCGCAGTTCTTCCTCGGAGAGACCCATCGTCCATGTTGTAATATGGTTTTTTGATCATCAAGAGAGAAAATATTGCAAAAAAAAAATATAATATAAAGAGAATACTGTAGAGAGAGAGTATAATAGAGAAAGAATGTTGTAGAAAAAAAAAACATTATAGAAATTTATTATAGAGAGAATGTCACAAAGAGATAATACTATAGAGAGAAAATATATGGCACTATAGAGAGAAAGATATACATGCACTACAGCAGAATTTGCCAATTTCTATAACCAAAGAAAAAAAAAATTTGCCTATTTTAGTGGCTGAAAAAGGCCTTTTAATGGCTTTTCTTGCAGGCTGGCCATCGAAAATACTGGCCGCAAATGTAGACGTCGGTTCATCTTTTGTGGCGGCATGCAGTTCACATTTGGCCATCGTTTCTGGTGGGATGAGTTTAGTCGTCGCATTTGGTTATCGTTTCCGGCGGGATGAGCATGGCCGCCCCATTTGGCCATCGTTTCCGGCGGGATGAGCATGGCTGGCCCATTTGGCCATCGTTTCCGGCGGGATGAGCATGGCTGCCCCATTTGGCCATCGTTTCCGGCGAGATGAGCTGGCCGACGCATTTGGCCATCGTTTCCGACGGACTTAGCTGATTGCCGCATTGGAGACCATCCACATCCGGTCGTGGGGATCGGGCCGCCAATTATCCTGCCGCATTCGACCATCTTTTCCGGCGGCTCTTGCAAACCCACCACAAATGAACCTTTCCCAGCGGCTACTGCAAACGCTGCCGCATATGCCATTTTTTCTGGCGAGGTCGAGCTTGGCCTCCTCTACGTACCCACCGTAATAGCCTCACTCTTTTGTAGTGATGGGTGGGGAGTTGCAGGGACACACGCACGGGTGGGCACACACACGCACAGAGGTGGAGGGGGGGGGGAGGGGCTGCGGCCACACACAAAGAGGGGGAGAGCTACAGAGAGTGGATGTGGCTGGGGTGTGTTGTTGCCCAAGCCGGCTGTCCGAGTGTCTGACAAAAAAATGTCGGCATGCTGAAGGCGCTCCCTGTGTGTCGTGCCGTAAGCGCCCGCTGCATCCCAATCAGCACATGCTTCCACTAGTATATTTAAGTGTCATATGGGTTGTGCATGGGAAAGTAATGTAAGTCGGGAGTCCACAAGCTGAACTTTGGTGGCTCCTACAACCCGCAGAAGCATCAGCGGTTAGCAGGCCGGGTTTGTGGTGTTGGATGTGTGTTTACAAACTACACAAACCAATAGGGGTTTAAGTCTCATATCGGTAAGGGGAAAAATCCCCTATCAACTTAAAAGGGATTGTCCATTTTTTTCCACTAGTCATCACACTAGAGGAAGGGCTCCACAATCTCACACACGCGCGCGTGTGCCACGCCGGGCCGGGCTTGGACATGGGCGGCGCGCGTGTGTGCGCCCGCAGATCCGAACACGATAGCACCTCTGAAATGTGCCGGTCCGCACCTACCTTATTTTTATTTTTGTTTTTAAACCCTTCACATTTACTAATTTCCTTTTA
>CANTAL010000407.1:0-130115 GCA_947650365.1 Chamaelirium japonicum | reverse complement strand
AGAAATCAATAGTTGCTGATTATCCAAAATCCCCTCTAACCTTGCTTATATGTCCGATCAATAGAGATATAAATACCTTGAAATAAGCTCCACTTCCTTACATGGGTGCTCGATTGCTTCTTAATATGGGCGATCAATTGCCTACGAGGAAACGATGAACTCAGAGGATCGGAAGAGGGAGCACAAGCACCGGCGAGCAGAGGTTGCAGCAAATGTGTTATTCCTATTTTGCAACAATTGTGCTATGAATCATGGGTTGAAGAAGTTTTGTGTGTATTTTGCAACTATGTTGTTTGTTTACTAGGGTCTCGAGCATAAAGAGGGGTCCGAATTTAAAGGGGAAATAAAGAGGGGTCTGGATTCAAATAGCAATCCCTAATAAAGGAGAGGGGGTGGCCACCAGTGGAGTTTGCTCACTGGTTTGCTGGGGGGGGTCGGGGGGGGTCTTGGCTGCCAAAGGTAGTTGGGGAGTGCCGACAGGCACGAATTCACACTAGGTCCAATGCCGCCGAAGGTGACCGTCCGAGTACCAACACGCACGGGTATGCACTAGTGTTTTCATATGGCGGATGCTCTCTATCACCACCAAGAGGAAGTTGTGAGATTGATGCAGGGCATCTTGGGGATCATTATGGCCCATTATAATTAAGGGGCCCTAGTCGAATCAAATTTATTTTGCTTTTATTTTGTATTTGTTGTCATTAGTTTTCATTATAGTTGTATTAGGGATTTCTGAAGTTATCTAAGATTCCTAATTCCTTTAGAATTCCTAAAATCATATAGGAGCACTATTTCAAAATAGGATACCTACTCAAAATAGAACTCCTTAATGAGTTAGAATTCCAATTTATGAAAAAGGGATCAATTAATGGATTATGACTACTTATATGAGGAACCCTCCCAAGTCAAAGAGTCCTTCAATTTAGTAAGTCTACGAGTACTTAGGTTTTCTTAATATTATAGTTTTCGGAACATGAATAGGAAAATGCTTCAAAGAGGCCAAATTTGGCAGCATATTAAGTTAGGAAACTTATAAGATTACTAGGATTGATTGTTGTATTGGTTATGATTGTTACATAAACAAATATTAGAAGGTGACAAATTTGAACATGATTTGATGAACTGAAAATTTGGGGCAAAGGTCTCTCCGTGCAAGGATGAATCAAGAGCCCACTCTAAGAAATGTGTGGATCTGAGAAGTCAAGTCACATGGCTAATGCAAGAAGTGAAAAATCATTTCTTTCAATATCAAGTGAAGCCCATTGTTGACCAGAAAGGGTGAAGCACAGATATTTCCAGATCGCCTCCGCATTGTATCCATATCAGATACAAATAAGTACATGAGTACATGAGGGTACACTTTGATGAATTGAAAATTGTATATTCAGTTCATCATTATGATCAAAAACATATAAAAAACAATCATTTACTCTAGGGGATACTCAATTTAGGATCTATAGATAAGCCTGTGAACTGTCCAACACTTTCTGTGAACTGTTAGAAACTTTGCAACAATCTGTGAATTAAAAAATCACAATAAAATAATGCACACTAGGAAACATGATAAAACATAACTCATATGGTTCACAGTATAAAAAGCATATCTCAAATTCACAACCCATAAAGCATAAAACATAATAAGCATAAAGTATCTCACAGACTGACACTACATGACATAGCACAAGACTCTTAAAATGAAACTTACACAACTACATCCAAAAGACTCTTAAAATGAAACTTACACAACTACATCCAAAAAGACTGGCGTGCTAGCTCAAAGCTCCTACTAAGCATCTGCTCACAATAGAGAAAATATTGTTGCCAACTCATTGTATGGTAATACTCCTGCATATACTGACTGAAATAGTGTTGGTACCCATCCATACTGATGTTGGCCATAAATCCCAAAGGTAGATATTGAGGGTGGTATAGGCATTGCCACTGGAACTACATCATAACCACGTGTTGGATAACCATAGTCAAAGAATGACCCATATGGTTGCTGATATGTAGTATGATCTTGATAATATCCATATGGAACTGAAGAAGAGAATCCTTAAGAGGAGTTTGATGGTGCAGTCTGTCCACCATAACCTTGTCCATATGATGATGTAGATGAGTCATGCCCAACATCCATACCCCCAAAGCTCTAAGATAAGGAATCTTCTTGCTCACTTCCAATTCCAGTAGTTTGCTTGCCCTTGCCCTTGAACTGGAAGTACCTCATAGGTGGAGCACTATGCTCACCTGCTCATAGTGAAAGGACTAAGAGACCTCCTAGTGTTCTACTAAGAAACGTAAATCAAACCAAAAAAGTGATGAAATGGGGAAAAATTGGGGCAAAGGTCTCTCCAAGCAAAACTGGCAATAATGGGGGCGACATGGGTGACTTTTCCACTTTTGTCAGGATTCCAATAAGGGCTGGGAACCAATTTATCGCCGAAATTGGTGATAAATATGTCTGTATCATTCCCAAAATAGGGAATTTTAGATGTTTTCGTGTCGGGACCAGACGATAAAGCAATTTATCGATGATAAATCACCAATTATCGCCAATATTTTAAACAATGGATTCGTGGGGATCTATTACGTCTCAATGGATCTTTCATCTATAGTGTATGGACCCATGACACAATCTGACCAAGACTTGAAGCAAACCACAGGACTAACACATCTTCATGCAATCACTAGGGAAGAGAACAACTCTGCATGCTCAACAACGAGACAGATATCCTTCATAGCATTGTTCGCCCCTTCTTACCCGCTATCATGATCTTATGTGCTCCAACTAAGCATCTAGGAATAGAGAAACGTTTCCTCTTCTTGATAGCCTTTATCTCACAACTACCATTTGACAATCCCGAAAAAAGGACGCATTGTTGTATACCCACCATGGTAACGAACTCATAGCCGTTGTGTTGCGACTTCAGGTATAGAGTCAGGAGTAAAACCATATATGGTACACTTTTTATGTCTTATTCAATATTTTTCAACCCAAAATTAAATGTTTAGAAATTTAGAGATCAAGGAAACATAAATTCTTAAATGTTCAAATTCATTTCAATGATCAAGATTTTAGTAACCCCACTTCTGCAATATGAGTTGCACAACTGTTCCAACCAAATAGGTGCACACATCATTATTCCCTGAACTATCACTTCAAAAAAATCTAGGCAAGTAATTACACGAATAAATAGAGTAACAGATTCAAGAACTAAATGAACAAAGCTCATCAAAATGCGCCATTATTACCCTCCCACAAAATATTTCTGATCCAAGATGTACCAGCATAAAAGTTGGATTTCTGCACTAATATGTACACTGCATCCTTGATAATGAACACAACATCGTTGAGCTAGAAGAGAAGAACCCTCTCTAACCCTTCTCTTAAATCAACATGAATTCACATAAAAAATAACATAAATCCTAATAGATTCAATTGCCTAACCAATCCCAACAGTCCCAACAACCATCAAAAAGTTCCAACATATAACAATAGGACTAGGTGGCATTTTCAGAATGGATTCAAACAATACCAAATGTGAAACATCCAAAAATTCTAAATCCATTCATATTCAGATAAGATGGTTTTTTTCTTGTAAACCTATAGAACATTTGCCATGGGCACGGACAATCAGACTGGGCGCATGCATTTGCCGTGGGGGTGGACATTCGGAGTGCCAGTGGCTACGCTACAGTGCCTACATAATGATTTGTACATCCATACCTCTCAAATAGATTCCAAAGATTTTAAAGAGGATCCTATGGTAATTGAAAAGGAAGCACCTACTAAGCTGCAGTGCCGACAGTCACTATGAAGATTAGAAATAATGGAAAATGTTTCGACACTCCACACAGAGTACGATGGGGTCTAAATAGTGCCACACGGCAAAACCACCCAATTTGGAGCTTTCATTGTGTCCAGGTTCCAAGAAATTGAAGCCTTTAAAGAAGTTAACTGTGCTCAGAATTATTACGTTGATCGAGTGGTGATACACATTCCAATAGATGCAGAACTTGTGGTCTATGTTGGGCCTCGGGTGCATCGCAAACACCTGAGAGGTGGAAGTTAACTCCAGTGAAGATATATCATGTACTAATTTTTAACATTATTTGGATGAATTATGAGTTGAAATACTTGAAACATATATAAGACTAAGGAAGGCTCAGCCTACACATCATTGTAGAATGCCTTTAGTGTAGAAAGTCATTAGAGAATACCAATGGTGCAGTGGCTGTGGTATGTAAATTTAGGCAACTCATCGCTGAGTTGAGACAAGTCCCCCATACGGTAAAACCGCTATTTATACCAAGCACTCTCAAGCAACATGGTTGTAGAACCAATCAAGATTAGCCGATTTGAACACCTTCAAATACCTTGCTAGTTGCTATGATTGCTGAAAGAGGCATCCAACTACCAAAACTCACTGCATCCGACATCCCATGGGTCTGTGATCTAATAAAATCATATAGAAAGAAGCTATGGAATAGAGCTCAATTTGTTATTTATATTTCATACAAAATCATGCAAAATAACTCGGCAAAGCAACTTCTGAATGCTGCAAGATGAAAACATAAAGATAACGAAAACTAATAATCACAAATCTTGAGGAGGATGAAGAAGAAATCATCTGGGTTGACGTTGAGATGATGCTCTAATTCTGCAAAAATGGAATTGTAACCCATCAACCAACAACACGTTTGACATCTGAATCCTCTTGATCTAACAAATCAAAAGGACAATACATGAAAAACAAAAAAAAAACCAATAATAAATACCTTTCAGATTAAAGAGTTTGAGTACCAACCGCCACACTCCCAATCGTCCTATCGTGTGGCCTCTTGTCTCCAACCCCAAAGAAAGTGCTCTCTAACTCTGAAGAGAGTGGCGCCCTGGCTCCGGCCGCAAGATGAGGGAAGTAGGACAACGATCGTCACGTGTCTCGGCCACAGAAGGAGGATGACAACGGGAGGGAGAGCAGTGGGCACCCCGGCTCTGGCCGCAGGAGGAGGGTAGCGGAATGGCGATTATCACATGCAGCATGCCCCGACCGCAAGAGGACAGGAGGGAGAGCAGTGCCCCGACTATGGCCAATGGAGGAGGAGGGCAATAGGAGCTAGTACTCCTCTCTCTCTCTCTCTCTCTCTCTCTCTCTCTCTCTCTCTCTCTCTCTCTCTCTCTCTCTCTCTCTCTCTCTCTCTCTCTCTCTCTCTCTCTCTCTCTCTCTCTCTCTCTCTCTCTCTCTCTCTCTCTCTCTCTCTCTCTCTCTCTCTCTCTCTCTCTCTCTCTCTCTCTCTCTCTCTCTCTCTCTAAGTGTGTGTGGTCTGCAATGAGAAGGGGAGGGGGTTGGGGCATCACACAATATAGAGAGGAGGGGGATTTGGGAGTGATTAGGAATCTCAAAACCAAGTAAGATGCTAAAGGAAGGTTTTTTTTTTTTAATTTCAAATACAGAAGTTAAAGGCCAATGATTATGGCACGCATGGGACACGATTGTGGGGGAGGGATTAGCATCCAACAGATGCTACAATAAAGATTTTTTAAAAAAAATTCAAATCCAACAACCGGTGATAGATTTCAGGAATAAATTGCCATGTGTGGTTGACCTTGGCTCCCTTTAAATTGTGAGAATTGGGAGCAGGGTCAATCGTGGCCCTTGCTTATCTTTTACCCTCTTTAAAGTTTAAATCTTAATTGTTCTTTGTCCAAAAGGCCCCTCTCCCTTCGTACACACACAAAACAAAACCTTGTTTTATATATATATATATATATATATATATATATATATATATATATATATAGAGAGAGAGAGAGAGAGAGAGAGACAGAGAGAGAGAGATGCTAAAATGCGGCGTGTGGTGTCGCATCGCAGCCGTCTGATGCACCACTGCTTGCATTGCACGCACCGCAGCGGTGCAACGCCGCATCCTAGCACGCCTATATATATATATATATATATATATATATATATATATATATATATATATATATATATATATATATATATATATATATATATATATGAGAATAGGGAACATGGTCCTCCCGACCACCCAACACGCTAGTCCTCCCTTCAATTTGGGTGCCACATGGCACTTTTTAACCGAGGTTAGGGGTCGGTCAAGGTGGGTACATCCCTCCTAACAATGATCAAGAAAAAAAATTTGAAAAAAAATATGTCAAGTGGCATTTTTAAATTAACCATAGCAAGGGCTATTTGCACGCTACAGTTTACCTTTAAATTTGTCGACCGTTGATCGGGTTGTTTTAAGTTTTTTTTTTAGAATTTTTTTTTTAAATCTTGATCTAAGTAGAGTGGATTGACCATCCATAAAAAGAAATATGGTTAAAAATTGCCATGTGGCACCTAAATTGAAGGGAGGACTAGCATGTTGGGTGATCGGGAGGACCATGTTCCCTATTCCCTATATATATATATATATATATATATATATATATATATATATATATATATATATATATATATATATATATATATATATATATATATATATATATATATATATATATATATATATATATAGTAGTGATACATTGCGGCCGGTAACGTGCGGGCTTACCGTGCGGCCACCCCCTTCGGGGGTATTTTTGGTATTTTTTTTGGGGGGGGCGGGGATTGATCACCCACCCTTGGATAGCACACACAAAATTTCAGCTCGATCCAAGACCTGTAGGCTGTCCAAACATGATCGACTTTTATCGGTCGCTCATTTTTATCGTCATTTTGATCAACACATTTGGACGGCCTACAGGTCTTGGATCAAGCTAAAATTTTTTGTATGTTGTCCGTGTGTGCTATCCAAGGCTGGGTGATCAATCCCCAAAAAATAAATACCAACAATACCCTACCAACAATACCCCCGAAGGGGGTGCCGCACGTTAAGCCCACGCGTTACCGACCCCAATGTATCACTACTATATATATATATATAGAGAGAGAGAGAGAGAGGAATGGTATGCTGCCTATCAAAGCAGCGTTTTTGCTGCTTTGAGACATTGTTTGACCATCCTAGAAGTTTTGGAATTTGATGAAATTTGGTGAGGGTGTTGTCTAGGGTAAGATGATCATCCTCACAAATTTTCATCAAATTCCAAAACTTCTAAGAGGGTCAAATGGTCGAAGCAAAATGCTGCAGATTTTAACGGCGACTGCAGACGACTGATTTTGCTTCGACAATTTGAACCCCCTAGAAGTTTTGGAATTTGATGAAAATTTGTGAGGATGATCATCTTACCCTAGACAACACCCTCACCAAATTTCATCAAATTCCAAAACTTCTAGGATGGTCAAACAATGTCTCAAAGCAGCAAAAAATGCTGCTTTGATAGGCAGCATCCCATTCCTCATATATATATATATATATATATATATATATATATATATATATATATATATATATATATATATATATATATATATATATATATATATAAAGAAAATGGGTACCTATGACATGTCATAGGGAGTAACCTATGACATATGGTGAATTAGTAACCATAGAATATTTAAAATGTTCTGATTTTTTATGAGGATGATCAACCTATCTTAGATAGGATCATAATTCATAGGACACCCACAAAAAATCGGCACATTCTAAAACTTCTAAGGGCATCAAATATGCTTTTCAATTTAACGGTTAAAATGGATGACCGATAAAGCTTCTAGTATTTGATGCCCCAAAAAGTTTTAGAATGCTTTGTTTTTTGTGGGCATTCTATCTAAGGTACGGTGATCAAGGATTAAAATACAATTAATTTTGCTTAGTACATTTGAAACCCTAGAAGTTTTAGAATTTACTGATTTTTGGTGAGGATGATCACCTTACCCTAGAGAACACATCCACCAAAAATCACCAAATTCTAAAACTTCTAGGGTGACCAAACACCATTGGGGTGTAGCATTCTTTGCTACACCCGAGTATAGGGTCCCTGCCCTTTATATATATATATATATATATATATATATATATATATATATATATATATAGAGAGAGAGAGAGAGAGAGAAAGAAAGAGAGGGCTGTTAGGATGCGGAGTGCAGTGCCGCACCGCAGCCGTCTGATGCACCGTTGTGTGCATCGCACGCATGCAACGAGTACATCAAACGGCTGCGGCGTGACACCGCATTTTATCATCTCTCTCTTTATATATATATATATATATATATATATATATATATATATATATATATATATATATATATATATATATATATATATATATATATATATATATATATATAGGGGGATGCTTAGGTGCGGTCCGCGTCCGCAGCCGTCCGATGCACCGCACCGCACCGCGCCGCGTGCATCGAACGGCTGCGGATGCGGACCGCACCTAAGCATTTCCCTATATATATATATATATATATATATATATATATATATATATATATATATATATATATATATATATATATATATATATATATATGGGGGCAGGGAGCCTGCACCCGAGGTGCAGCAACAACGCTGCACCTCTCGCTTGTTTACCTACCTAGAAGTTTTGGAAATTGATGAAATTTGGTGAGGGTGTTGTCTAGGGTAAGATGATCATCCTCACAAATTTTCATCAAATTCCAAAACTTCTAGGGGGGTCAAATGGTCGAAGCAAAATCTGCAGATTTTAACGGTGACTACGGATGGCTGATTTTGCTTCGATCGTTTGACCCCCCTAGAAGTTTTGGAATTTGATGAAAATTGGTGAGGATGATCATCTTACCCTAGACAACACCCTCACCAAATTTCATCAAATTCCAAAACTTCTAGGTAGGTAAAACAATGCCTGAGGTGCAGCAACGACGCTGCACCTCAGGTCCAGCATCCCTTTTCCCTATATATATATATATATATATATAGGGGCCCAAGAAGCTGAACTCGAGTTCACCATTCAAATGGTGACCTCGAATGGAGAAAATGCCACATGTCTTGAGAAAGTCAACAATTGTGGCAGGAGGTATTTATATATACACATATATGAGGGTATATATAAATATATATACCTAGCCGCAATTGTTGACTTTCTTAGGACACATGGTAACTTCTCCATTCGAGTTCACCATTTGAATGGTGAACTCAATTCCACCAAACCCTTTCCCATATATATATATATATATATATATATATATATATATATATATATATATAGACACACACACACACACACACTAGTATTGTGCGTGCATGTTAGCATTGTAGCGGCTGCCTTCGACGGCAAGGGGCTCTCAAAGGTGGTAGCCTCTCTCGGTTGATATCGGGGCAAAGGCAATCGAGGGCAAACACAGAAGGAGAGAGAGAGAGAGAGAGAGGACTAATTGTAATCAGCCTTATTCGACCACCCAAATCGTTGGCTTACAAAAAAAAAAACTTAATAGCGGGTTATTTAATCGGCCTTCCTTAATCATGGAACTGATTTTAATTAGCTTGCCTTACTCGTGGTGGCTGATTTTAATAGGCTTCCTTATTTGGCTAATAGTGCATGTACTTAAATCTCAATCATTGAATAGGTGAATCGCACTCGTCTTTGTGCATATGGATTGTTAGCCCAGATATACCTTTTATATTATGTTATATATCTGGACTGCAAGCCTAGTCCCTTTATATATATATATATATATATATATATATATATATATATATATATATATATATATATATATATATATATATATATATATATATATATATATAGAGAGAGAGAGAGAGAGAGAGAGGAA
Source organism: Chamaelirium japonicum (assembly GCA_947650365.1). NCBI lineage: Eukaryota > Viridiplantae > Streptophyta > Magnoliopsida > Liliales > Melanthiaceae > Chamaelirium > Chamaelirium japonicum. The sequence continues at coordinate 120,378 of CANTAL010000407.1, read as the reverse complement.
ATGGGAAATGAGCCGCCAGCCTATTTCCGCCGAAATTGGCTAGCGGCTTATTTCCCACCTAGAGGTTTTTTTTTGTGAATCATCTATTTATGGTTATATAATCATCCTCACAAAAAATCTAAATCTTCAAATTTGAAAACCTCTAGCCAATATGTAGACAGTTTATAACCGTCTAATTCACAAGTTAATAGGAAATGCATATTTGACTCCCCTAGAGTTTTTCAAGTTTGATGATTTATTGTGAGGATGATCATCTAACCATGGATAGATATCCACAAAAAAATTTTAAAAAAAAACCCTATAGGTGGGAAATGTGTCGCTAGCCAATTTTGACGGAAATAGGCTAGCAGCCCATATCTCATATATATATATATATATATATATATATATATATATATATATATATATATATATATAGAGAGAGAGAGAGAGAGAGAGAGAAATGCTATAATGCGGTAAGTGCGGCATCGCACCGCTGCCATCTGATGCACCGCTGCATGCATGCGATGCACGCAGCGGGTGCATCAGACGACTGCGGTGCGGTGCCACACGTACCACATGCCGCATTATAACATGCCCCTATATATATATATATATATATATATATATATATATATATATATATATATATATATATATATATATATATATATATAAGATTGTCACGAACAACATACATTCACTTTCAATAAACTCAGAAGTTATACTTGAAATACTGCATTCTTTATGATAAACTTATCCAAAATAAGAATTGCAAGATATGTTCAATCTTAACAATTATTGTCATTTAAATCATAAAGCAGGTGTTAATGTTCGTAAGTCCAAATCTAAACAAGAATGGAGCTAAAAATATATATGCCATGTAAGATAAAGCACACTAAAATTTTGATGCTAGATCTATGACAATCTTACAAAGTGAATGAAGACATACTTTAACTTCCTTTGTGAATGCGCGAGATTCACTAAAGTTGGTTCCCACATCTCACTTAGTGAAGTTGTAATGCGAGCCAACGCTATCCCAAACCATTGAACAGCCTTTTCATACCTACATGCAACAAACAAACACACAAAACACCCAAAAAAAAGATATTATAAAAGAACATGCATTTAATGATATTTAATTCACAGATGCTTCAACACAGGAAATAATTTGCGAACAAGAGTTATTCATGTAAATAGATATGAAACTGGTGTAGTCTCAGCACGTCTAAGAGGAATAGGTTTACCTACAATAAATCTTCCAGATGATTTGGATTCATCAACTACATGGATTTCATGGTATCAAGAGCACAAGAATACCAATTTTGTATATTTCCAAACTAAAACATTTGTTAATAATGAATATGTTCAAAAGAATGCAATCCAGATGAATCACCAATCTGCAATATAACGCATAAAAAATATTCTAGGCAGGGCAAAATTTTCTTACTGCTTCATATTATAAGCAACAACCCCTAGTTCATTGTACACCAAAGGATCAAAGGGGCATATTTTCTTTGCCTGCAGAAAGAACTGAAGAAAAAGGTATGAGCATAAAGCTTCTTTATTCTGCTATCAAATAAGAAAAATGTGCTTGAATTAACAAAAGATTAATGTTATTCGGACAATCAAAAAAACAATCTCAGACCCAAAGGGTGGTGGCAGGGCCAAGGGACTATGCACTGACCCCTGGGCCCCGCAACCACCCCATGGGTCTGAGATTGTTTTTTAATTTGTTTTTTAGATTGTCCGAATAGCATTACCCCTAACAAAATGTCTTAAGGCAGTGCCACAGATATTTGATAAAGAGCTGCTCAGTTGGCTTTTGGACAACATGAAGGCATCAGGGGTAAAATGGAAAAGGTGATGCTAATTAGAACCAGAAGCAATCAAAATGAACGAAGATCAATAGGTATGCCATAACTTCCACTAAATTGTTTAATTGAATATAAATCAAATTAAAAAACAGTAGATACTGCCAAAAGCATTTTAATAGAATCTAATCATGGACATCTATCAAACTGAGGAAGTTTGCAGTCTACATAAGTGTCGATTGTCGAAAAACTAGTTAAATGTACATAGCTATTCCTTTTCTATACCCTTTTGTGCACCTAGTGAAATGTACTAATATCCCAAAAGCCAATACCAAATCCCAAAAAAGTCTTGGATTCTATGTTTAAGTAGTATCCCAACTTCTCTTCCCAGAAGACTATGAACCAGTTTCTATCTCTACTACAATAACGAGAATGCGCATTATCGGCGTCCCACCATCTTCGTGTGTTCATTACTGAGAGATGGATAAGTGCACCATCATTCTCTAATGACATACTCTTTTTGTTTGATCCTCTCAATAACTGTGTAAAACAGAATAAGTACATAGGTCGCTATTAGAAAAATAACCGCATTAACACAATCTCACCGTCTCTTCCCTAAACCTATGTTCCCACCCAGCCTCTCTATGTGCATGTGCACACCATGCATAATGCTAGCCATATTAATTCCATCGCACATCCTCTTTTTCTTTCTTTCTCTTTCTTTCTCATTTTCTTTCTCCTTTTCTTGGCATCGGAGTCTTCCGGACTTAGCCAAATTTTGATGTCTCCTGAGTTTTGCAAAGTCTTCGAGACTTAGATGAATTTGGAGCCTTCGGGATTTGATGAGATTCTAAGTATTCCAGACTTAGTCAAAATTTGTCGTCTCTCGAGCTTAGCCAAATTTTAAACTTCAAGACTCGGCCAAATTTAGAGCCTTCGGGCTTGATGAGACTCTAAGCCTTCCAAACTTTGCCAAATTTATCTTTCCAGACTAAGCTAGATTTTGGAGTCTTATAGACTTAGTCAAATTTTGGATTCTTTCAGACTTAGTGAAATTTGCAAGTCTTCCAAACTTAGTCAAATTTTTTGATATCTACAACCCTAAAGGCCGACGATCAGGTCGGTGGGATGGAGGGCTATTGTGGCGGGACCAGGGGCTAAGGCGGCAGTACATGCTCTCACTTATTTCTTATGCTCCGTATCTTCTCTAATGCAGTTCACTAGAGAGTCGAACCTGAAGGCTGACTATCGGGTCTTTAATGGGTATGACATGGGCTAATATCCAATTTAGCCCTTTAGTTTCAAAAAAAAATTTATTTGAAACAAGACATGCCAGTGATGCCACTACTCGGGGCAAGTAGAGTGACTCGAAAACTCGACCCGATTTGCCTGGTCACTCGAGTTATTATCAGTCAATTAATTAACACACCAAGTTCTCAACTGTGTTGGCTCAAAATTAAGTCAAGTCGAGTCAGCTCGACCGAATTTTGAGTTGACTCAGAGAGTTTTCAAACAATGAATATAGTAATTGCCTAGCATCTTCAGATAAATACGATCTAGATTTCTTATGCCAATCATCCTTCAATGGGGGAACTGACATCAAGCCATCTTCAGAAGCCATCCAGGCCTTTAGATCATTTTTAGTAAATTTGGTAGGATTCTTAATTTCAATATAAAAAGGGACTCACTGTAATAATAGTATTAAGGACTTCTAGTTAATTTGGAAGAGGAATTTTTAGAGGGATAATGTGTCACATCATCGATTGGATTATAATAAAGGGTTTTGGATGTTGTATATAGCAAAAGGGGAAAACGACAACTAAAAAATTAAAAATGGATCCCCACTAAATAGAGGATGGAATTACGTGCCAACTTTTTAGGTGCAGAATATAGGGGTGCCTAAAATGTCACCCGCTCGTTGTCCACGTGGCAACACCAATGGGCAACACGTGGCAATGCAGATATATGCCAAGTGGCAGGGTGATATAAGCTTAGAAAAAATCCCAAGTCAAAATGGCCAAGTTGCGCAGGAAGCTCACCCCTGACGAGTGACGGCCAAGGAACTCGCCCGAGGCGTGCATGATGAGCTCGCCCTATGGCACCACGTAGGGCAAGTTGGGCGCTCGAGGCGTGCGCTCAGTCAGTTATGCGTATGACCCAATAGAGTCTTGCCCCAAGTTGCTCGGCCCTGGCTTTTTTGAGTGTGCCTTGCCTCAAGGTGAGCTCTGGGCTTACCCCGAGTGTGTTTTTTAAAATTCTGATGGTAACGTCGTGATCCGTGTTGTCAAGGTGTTGCCTAGGCCACGCCTAGGCAACCGCTTAGGCCTTTTTAGGCCCGGTCGCCTAAGCCACAGCCTAGGCGGGCTTCCTATATAAAAAAAGGTTTTTTTATTTATTTTTTTTGTTTTTTGTTTTTCTCTCATCTTTTTGTTTCCTTTTCCAATGTATGTCTGACCCATATACTTAAATATCATTTTATATGTCTATCATGATGGCAGCATCGTGACATCAACATGAAGCTCGCCAGAGGGGCAAGTTAGCTTGCCAGAAGCCCAAGACGCTCGCCCTTTAACATGTGTGGCGAGGGCAACATAATGAAATCCCGTCACACATAATGCTTTCCTAATAGGGTATGAAGCAATGGGCAAGCAGGGAGACTCATTTGTTGCCTAGCACGGTTCAGAGGCCAGGCGATGGAGCAGGTGTCAGGTGATACACCCGCATAACTGACATAACCAAATCGTGGACTCCCAACAAGAGCGTGACACGTGGTGCTGGAAAGCAACATGCTCCACTACCCCGGTCAACTTCTAGACGACGCAGGCACCGACCTACAGCAACCAGATCATGACACAAAGGTTCCCCGCTCCCACCTGACAACTCTACACCACCCCTGCGGTGACATAGATATTCACTGGTCAACCTGGTATCCTAGCAACATGGTGCCGCAGTGCCTCCCTCGCCTGACAGCAGCCAGGCTAGCTTGAAAGATGGCCACATGCACCAGTTAGTCGTCGCTACCTGGTTACCATGTGGTCGATATGCATCGACACCTCCGGCCCCTGAGAGTCAAGGTTGTCATATCGTGTATTGTATCGTGTATCGTTTTCCCTATTTTGTGTATCGTGTATCGTAAAATACGGTTAAATTTATATTATAATATATATATATATATGTCCATATATATATACATAATAAACATATAAAAAACATCCTAGAATATTAAATATGAAAAGTCAAGTAGAAGAGTAAGACATTCCCTATAATTTAGCATCAAACATAACATTAACCAATACAAAAAGTATGATGTGTATATATCTATAAAAAAGAAACCATATATAAGTATTATCTATGATCTATCAATATATTATTCTCAAAATATTAGAATGGCCAATGAAGACAAAACAAAAACTCAAAAAGTAGGAATGCCTCATTTTTCAATCTCCACCGCATCTACATCATCAATTTGATCATCACCAATAGATAATTCATCACCACTTGCTTCTTTATCTTCCTCTCCTGTCTCTTGGACCTTTTCTTCATATTCATTCTCATCCTCATTGTCTTCTTCAAAGTCATCCACTTCTTTCCTTTAGCCTTCCTTTGTGAACTTAGATCTATTAGCCCTACAACAAAGAAGAAACATATATATATATATATATATATATATATATATATATATATATATATATATAAAATAGGTAGAAATGAAATCATATAACTATTAAGTTAGAAAAGTTATAGATATTTGATGCCCCAAGCTCTATAAAACTTTAAAAAACAAATGGCATTGGGCTCCGACAATTCTAGAGAAAGATTTGTAAAAACTCTAAAAAAATTAGTCTCTTTACTATAGGTTAGAAAAGGTTATTTAGTATTTTTTTTAACTCTATAAGAGACCTATATAGTCCTTTGGGAAACTAAAAAAAAACCATTTTAAAAGTTTCAAAAAAAAAAAAAATGTTTTCACTGTATCGGGCGTATCGTGTATCGTATCGTATCGTGTATTGTACAATACAGTGAAAAAATGATACGTAAACACGATATGTATCATTTTTTTCTTGTATCGTACGTATCGTGTTTCGTACGATACTAACAACAGAGCCGGAGACTATAAAAGCCCACCCGGGCCACTGTGCAAGGGGTTTGAATCATGTGTGTCCTACCCTCTCAAGCCCTCATTTAGTCTAGCTTCCATTCCCCTCTTTGCTGTGAACTGCTGATTTAGACATCGGAGGGTAGTTGCTCCATAGGGGGCTAGTTGTCTCAGACAATTTGTCTGTCTTGCAGCTCGCCATAGCCAACTCACCCCCTAGACAACAAAAACGAAGGCCAAAGCCATGGCAGCAACAACCCGCCGACAAACTACCTCATCAATTAGTGGGAGTCAAGGGCGAAATTTGAGTCCCCCTTCCCCTCCCAACAGAATCCATCCTATGCTTAATAAGGTGTGGGGGCTCCTGGTCTTATCAAACCAGAACATATTCCTTCTTTTATTGTAGATGGTCTAGGGTTTTCAATTTGATCAGTGTAACCCCTTGTCCATGTGGCTTCCAACATGGAAATGAAAAAGATAAGGAAAGAAAAAATAATTTGGTGATATTTAGCTCGAGTGTGCGAATCCATATAATTTTCCTTCTCTCTTATTTGATCCAATTATATTTATTTAATTATTTGTAAACATTGCTGAGTTTTCCAAGTTCAGCCCATGCTTACTGTTCTTTTTATGTTTTGATCTCAGTTGTTGCACTCTTTTGGAGCAACCAATAGGTACATACTCTTAGGCCATTTATTCCAACATGAATATACCTTTATAGTTTATAAGTTAGAATACCATAATCCTAGCCAACAAACCTAATGCTATCTATTTGGAGCAGCTTCATCAGTCCATCATCATCTTCGTCAATAAAGGTTTGTATTCTCTGTCAAAAGACTCAAAATATGCTTTCTCAAAACACCCAACACACATCCATGTTTCCTGCAGTCAATCTTTTCAAAGCTTCTACACAAATCCGTGTTAACTTCCCTTACTAGGGCACTCTCCAGAACCCTAAATAGCACACATTCAGAAGTAGAAACAAATGGGAAGCATGAAACAACAGAATATGGTGCAAAAAATAGGGAAATAAGATATCTGAATACTGTATCATGTGAAAAAGATATCTTGTTTTTCAATTGAAAATTACCATACCTGTTCGGCAAGTTTGAAATTGTGTGTTCGCATGTATTCCATCCCAATATACAATGATGGTAAATGACACCTGACATCAGAATAACACTATTTCACCTATAAGCTTATTGCCTATTGAAGTTCAATATATATAAGAGATGAAATCATATAAATCCAGTCTCATATGAACTATGATGGATGACCGAAATACTGATCCATAAGAGAACCAAAGGAAAAGAATAACTATGAATGACCACTAAGTTTTGGCAGTAGTACATGAAACCGGTGTTCAAAAACTCGAAACTCGGACTTGACTCGAAAGGTAGTCGAGTCGATTAAACTCGGCCTGACTCAGTCGAGTTTTATCCCAACTCGGTCAGACTCGGCCAAATAACTCGACTCAAAAATCTGGTCAAGTCGAGTCGACTCAGTCCGACTCGGCCGAGTTTTATCGAGTTTTAAGACAGTGCATGAAACAAACTAGAAAACAATCAACAAAGAGTTCAGCTTTTGTTGGAGAAATATTTTTCTTATGTAAATAAGAAACCTAAGACTTGCAATAATATAAACCTAACCAAACAATATTTCTGGGAATGCAAAGCATGTCTAGTTATAACTTATAAATGCAAAAAAAAAAAGCATGTCTAGTTAGGCATGTCTAGATAGATAAGAGAGATGGAGAAAATTTCAGGGGATGCAAAGCATGTCTAGTTAGGGCATGCAGTCCCAAATACATCCAAGGAACAATGTAAGCTTCTTCCCCCATAAAATAATGTATGAATTTCAAACAAGCACGCACACACCCACCCACGCATACACACAAGCATGTGCACGCACACAAAGAACACGTACATGCACACGCACCAGCACACACTAGAAAAAAGCAATGTGGGCGCACACTATTGGGGGAAATAAGGTTGAAGTTAACAATAGAAAAGGCTCAGAAAATATTTTAAAAAAAAGAAGAAACGCACCAGAAATTAAGTGGTTTGACTCCATGTATACCATGTCTATCGGCAGGGGATGGATGATCATGGATCATTCCATTACCCATGAGAAGAACTGCAATAAAACCCAGTGTGGAGACGTCTCTCCATGTCTAGGGTTTTCTCACTGAATCCAAGATGTGGAACACCACCAGCCGCCCAAAATAAATAAATAAACAAAATTGCAAGCCCTCAAACACCATCTACAAGAGGCTGACTATGCTTTTGTGGACTCTCTCTCTCTCTCTCTCTCTCTCTCTCTCTCTCTCTCTCTCTCTCTCTCTCTCTCTCTCTCTCTCTCTCTCTCTCTCTCTCTCTCTCTCTCTCTCTCTCTCTCTCTCTCTCTCTCTCTCACACACACACACACACACAGAGACATACACAAATCATATCAAAGCACAGAATATTTGCAACTACCAATCCAAACAAAACAATATACAAGACACCAATTCAACAATCTTCACCCTGGCCTCCATTATGTTCAGGCAACAGGAATAAAGCTGGTCAATGTCTTCATCCCCTACTTCTAATTAGTAAGAATGCACATAGGAGACCTATGGATTATCCCTGAAGCTTCAGGATTTGGTAACGTTGACCATGTCAAAGGAATACTTGAAGTTGTCCATAGGAACTGGGACGCTCATCATATCTTTGGCATTATTCTTTGTTCAAACGTAATGAAATTGAATTAACAATCAAAACAAACTCATCTATCGTGTGATAATGCACCTTTGTATGCTTGGATCTCCATGGAACACCCTATGCTTCGCCAACACAGTACATTAACGGTGCATCCCATCTATCCTAAGATCACTGAATAATACCTGTAACCATATGGCTACTTTTGCTGCTTTTGCCAAAACATATACTCCGTCTCGTTTCTACATAAAGCTATGGTATCATATAGCACAGACTTCTAACTAATAGATCCACAAGCAACTGTAAATACATACACAGTTGTAGAAATCTTATCTAAATCTCCTGTTAAATCTGCATCCACATGGCAAACCACTCAATCTTTTGCCGAACACCTATCAAACAAGATTCCAATTGAGCCAACAAGTATCTAAGAATCCATTATACTGCACGACAATGATCCTTTCATGAGTTCGCCATAAACCTTCTATTCCTATCAAACAAGATTCCAATTGTGCCACCAAGTATCTAAGAATCCATTTTACTGTACTACAATGTTCCTTTCATGAGTTCGCCACAAACCTTCTAACACCGGACTAACCACGTGATATCGGACTTCGTGTGTATCAGCACATACATTAAGCATGCTATTGCATATTCAATTTGTGCTGTTAGATTCCTGTTGGATACATGCAAGAACCAAATCCAAAGTCAAGATATAGATCAGGTTTACTACAGAAAAAGGTGTGGAATCAACTTTAAATTAATGACCATGACGAGGTCACATCCACCCTTGACAACATATAGGAATTGAAGCTCCCATACAATAACTTAGGCATAACATACATAGGCAAATGCATACATGCAAAGGGATGACATTACAAAATAGTAAAGGTATACCTATAACGTGATGTCAGGTGCTGAAACCACATCGATGTAACTTGTCAAGAGAGGGACATGCAAAGGAATGGCATTACAAAATAGTAAAGTTACACCTATAACATCCAAGGGAAGGACAATATACATACATTAGGTAGCACTCTAGTCTATAATCTAAGACTAATATACTAAAATGGAAACCTTCAACAGGGTAGTGGCACGTCCGTGAATCGTATGATGCCACATGGAGCCCCCTTCAAAAGGGGAAAAAAGGTTTAATTCCTCCCTTGTGAATCAGCTTCCGATAGTGAAGCCGCATCCCACCTATGCAATGAACGGGGCTAGTAGCCTAACACCTAGTGTGTGTGTGTGTGTGCGCGCGCGCGAGCGCACACGCGCGTTTCATGAGGGCTAAGAGGATACGACAAGCAATAGATAGTCACAACTGTCTTATCTCCGTGCATCCAACGGGCACCAGAGCACATGTGCGACCCCATCCTAAATATAATCGCAGTCTTCTGCAAAGGCTATAAGCCTGTGATACGTTAAGTTTTTTCTTTTTGCACGACTAGGCTAAGACGGGCGGCAGGTGAGAGGGACTACCAAAAGAAGGATGGAGGAGGAAGAAGAGGAAAAATAAGAGGGAGGCAGAGGGTTAAACGCGATGCTCTGGGGAACCATCATAGGGCTGCGTGCGATTCACAGATGGCCAGACATCGTTAGGATGGAGTGGGATTCACCCGACAGAACTGCCTGCATCGAAGGAGTGAGATTCACCGGCGAAGGTGCCCGCATCGAGGCGGAATACGATTCATCAGTGGGTTGTCGGTCAGGCTGGGTGATTCACATGTCGGGCATGCATGTATCAAAGAGTTGTAATTGATTCACAAGTGGGGTCTCATATCGGGCTATGTGTGATTCCCAACCAGAGTGCCTCCAACACATGACTATCGGGTGGTGCCTGTTTTGGAGGGTTGAGTGCGATTCACCACAGGGCAATGCCTGCATCAAGGGGTCGAGTGTGATTTACCAATGCATAGCACGAGGCTCGGGGGTTGTCGGAGATGAAGGAAGAAGGGAGGTGGGTCAGGGAAGGGGGCGTGCAACAGAGTAAGCCTCAGGGCCTGCTAAGTAAGTGGGTAGGTAAGCAAAGATGGGGGCATCAGGGAATGGTGGTGCACAACAGAGCAAGGTTCGATGGCATGCAACGGAGATGAAGCATGGGAGATATACCATCCAACAGATGTCTCTCCATTAGATGGCTCTAAATCTTTTCCGCATTCAGTTGTGTGCCGCATACCGCAATATATCATTCCATATATATATATATATATATATATATATATATATATATATATATATATATATATAGAGAGAGAGAGAGAGAGAGAGAGAGAGTGAGAGAGAGAGTAGCAAATGATAATGAAAACAAATAGAAAATAATTACATCAACACAAAGAGGGGAGAAACTGCAAAGTTTCTTGAATTTCAATCCTACCCATCTTGTTTAATTGGCCATGAAGCATGAGTAGATAGGAAATTATGTGCAAGATATGCATGTCTATGTGCCAGCTGGTGGATGTTAACAGAAGTTACCCAGGAAACAAACGAGCTGCCGAGCGAAATGAAGCCATGGCTTGATCACTCTCTTGATGAGCAGCATAGGTATTCCCGGCACCTATCCATGCAGGTGCGAAAGTTCTATCCACGCTTGTAGCCTTGCTGCGAAACAAAATTAAGCCAAAGAAGGTTATTCTGACATAATTTCCATCAATTCATGGCATACGCTAAAAAACACACCACTTCAGTATGCACTATGCAGTACATCAAGCGCATGTAACATCCCTAGTTAAGCAAATTTACACCAAGATACATTGATATCAAAGCTTTCAAGATTAGGACAATGACTAAAATAATGAAATTTTCAGGTGGGAATTGAATTTCATAAACAAAATTATTGTATGGCTAACGGCAGCACAAAGATGCTAGAAAGATTGAAAAGGGTGAGAGTCCACACCAAATTAAAGAACTAATATCTAATAGCAGAGCGCGGAAAGATTTTGAAGAAAAGTTAAATTTTAACAATTTGGGTTCAGGGCTGCTAATACATACACAAGTACAATGTCATAAAGAATTATCTCATAATTATTAGCAACAAAATAACCACCTATGTAGATTAACTAAGCATAAGGTTTTCCCAATTATCAACACAAGGACCACCTATGTAGATCAATTTTTACTCTCCTATACAGATTAAGCATTACAAGAATGTGAACGATACACTTGGACCACACAATCTAAGAGATCGTTGTATCGAGTAGTTGGATCGTAATCTCTTACCATGCGAGTAAGAAGCTATTTTCATGTTGTTCTGGTCTGATAGGGCTATGCATGCTATTAGAATTAATGTACATACATATACACACAATTGAAAAGGCAACAAAACAAATAGAAATTAGATTAATCAAACAAATTCAAAATTTCCCTCCAATAAATCAATACATAGAAGCAACAGAAAGAGAAATCAAAATTAGAAAACAATCGAAAGGACAAGTAACCAACTGTCATCACTCAGCATGATAGTGGCCTCCTCAAACTCCTCTATCATTGGCATGTCATGTGCTCCTTAAGTACCAATCAATAATATCTGCCTTTAAGTTCTGGGGTTTCGAAAGTGCGAAGCTTTAATTTATCGGACTTCATATATCATGATTCATGAGATAACGTCGAGCAATTATTACCCCTGATTTAGGCAACTTCAGTAACTTTGTACTCTATCTTCCCTCCACAAGGTAGTCTTATTGCTCACCCAACAAGCCTCATGGATCCTAGGATCTAAATTTGTGTGTTCAAGTCTCGTGAAAACTTATCGGAGGACTATCCCTGCATCCTGTGAGCCAACTTTAACCCACTCAAACATCTCAAACAACTACTGGATATTGTAAGATGTCCATAAGAAGACTTGCCACATGGTCCTTGCAGCATGTGGCAAAGAAAAATCCACATGGAACTCCATTCGAGATCAATAGAGAGTGTATGGTCTCTGCACACATTAAAATTTTATTCAAAATCATATGTGAGATACCTTAAGCAAATTTTAGTTAAAAATATCCCGAACAATGAATACAGTCTATTAGAAACTGAATTGAAGGATAAAAAAAAAAAGATGCTTGGGGGTGTCATGAACGGATAAGATTTGATCGTTTCAATGACATTTGCCAAATTTGGGGGGAAGTTATTTCAAAAACCATCACCAATCGAATAAATGGATCTGTGGAAATTTTGTAAGAAACATGTATTATTTTTAGTTTTACTGGTTTATATAAAGATTTCATGACAGAAATGAAGGTCTGGGCAGAGCACATGCAAGTTCAGAATTTACGATCGAATCTTGCTTTGTTCCAAAATCTCAACACATCTCATCTCCAATCGGTAGATCAAATCCCCCTTGAAGTGTTGAATAAAACTCAGAGGGAGAAGCCTGACCGCCATGAACAATTATAAGGGTGGATTTGGGAAGGCGTGCATGTAATTATGCAGGCTCTATCACTTACTGAAAATTGCAGAACAACATTGACTAATACAATTCAACAATAGACGACACTAAATGGTACCGTTCACTACACAGATCACCCTTCTACTCTGTTGGGCCTAGCGGCATGATTTGTATCCATGGTGTTGTATACTTGTATAATAGACATGCATTGAGGAATCTCACAAAAATATTACAAGATAATTATCAAGAGACATATGAAGTAGTAGACAATGAAGTATGGTCGAAGTGATAGACAAGTGTATGCACAAAGGATGAGCACAACGAATATGAGGATGCTGAGGTGGATATGTAGCAAAAGTAAAACAGATAAAGTCTGATATAAGGAAATCAGAGATAACCCACAGTTGCAACAATGCAGGATAAGGTAGAGGAATAGACATCATGACAATTTGGACATATGCATCAGACAACAGAGAGGCATTTGTGAAAAGAGGGTTTCCAATTCAAGTAAAAGGGCTGAAGGGGATGAGTAGGCCTAAGATTAGTTATTAAAGGCAGTGAAGAATCTGACGAGGAATGAATGATCAATTAATAAAATGGTTCAGACGTGAAGGACATTAAATGCCTTATCCAAAGGAGCTGACTCTAGCCTTTTTTGCCTTATGGGGTAGAGAAAAAGGTGCTTCCCTTAGAAAAAGCAGCTTTCAAGGAAGGTTATTAGGTTCTCACTTTCGATTTGTTGTCAATTGTTCTAATTCTATATTATTGCTGTCAATATCTGTACTCTACTATTATTACTTATTTTCATATGGTTTGCCTCTCTCCTTCACTTTTTCTTCCATCCTTACCAATTAGCAAACCTCTAATTTTCTTAAAACAATCAATGTTGTAAAGAGCATTATGTGGACTTAGACGAGTGCCCACAGATTGAGGTGCCCGAAATTTCTTAAAACATTTTATTTAGAATTTTTTTAACTACTATATTTTCATTGTAATCCTTCTTTCAAAAGGGCCAAGGGTGTCACTATAATCATTCTTTTAGGTAGTCATTGTGGGCCAAGGAAGCCACTATACAGTAGCAACACGAAAGTATACTAGTTGAAGAAGAAAAAGAGAAGACTAAAATGAAAAACATTAAGAAGAAGATGGGAGAAAGGAAACTAACAATGACTGCTTCCGAAAGGTCACATCGACGACCTTTCTCCCTTGGATGCCGAGATAAGTGGTCCCAACTTATGTGGTGCGGTCTCAGGCCCAAAACGCTTAGGCGGCTACCCGAACCACTTTTTAGAATAGTGAGTACAATATAAAGGAAAGATCTCATTAGATTGATAAATGGTTATAAATATGCAATGAACCCTTTTGTGAAGTCTTCTTATATAGTTCTACTCTGTATTTGTTTTTGCTCAGGAGATAGTGTTTTTATTTTCCCCAAGATATGAAAGAACTTTACTAGAGAGGAATTCTTCTGTCACGCTCCTTTATTTGCCCTCACACACAAAAGAAACATGCATATACACACAAATAAGATAATAGCTAAATATAAATAAACATTCAATTAATCCTACTCTTACATGATTGTGATAGAGGCTACATTGGTTTGCAGATTTTGCGGTTGTGAAGAAACCCATAACCATAACCAAAACCATCAACGTCATGTCCCATCTACTTGCGGTCAGCTTTAAGAATCAATCTTCGCCATTCATTTCTATTTAGGGCTATTTCTCTTGTCATGAAAGTTTTTCCATGTCTTTTCAAACTTCCATCAATGTTATTTAAGGTCTTCCCATCCTTTGACCTTCCACAGTAACCTGAGACACTCTCCTTGTCGGGGCCGCCTCTGCTCTACTGCCTCTACGTTGTCTATGCCAAAACCATCTTAATCTATTCTCCATTATCTTGCCCTTAATTTGTGCCACTCCAACACTTCCTCTAATATATTCACTCATCACTCTAGCTGATGGGGACCAGAGCCTAACATGCACGACTTCCAAAGCCCAAATCAGCAAGCACGTATCTCAAGACATAATTAGGAATAAAATAATCACTTTCGGATGGGGTATTTATGGTAATTATAAATTTTAGTTTTAGATGAGATTTGGTTTGATTCCAATCTCTTTAAATTAGAAAAGATCTATCTTTTAATAGGTTTGGATTTTATGGTTATCTTTGATTAGAATCAAATCTATTTGAATTTATTAAAGTTATCTTTTTGGATCTTTTGTAAGCCTGTAAAAGGCCACCAATGTAACCATGAGAATGCATGAATTGAACATGAATGAAAAAAGGATTGATTGCGTGAAATTCATCCTGGATTGGATTGAGAAAGAGGAGGATTCCTCAAATCCGATGGACTATGAATCCCCCCCCCCCCCTCCTCCCTTTCCTTGCCGGAAGCTTCTAACTAGGGTGTAGCACCAGCTTCTACACTTCGTCTCGATGCTACACCCATGCACTTCTTGATGCTTATAACCCACGTTTCCATCAAATAAATTTTATCTTTACCATATTTTATCAGGTCCAACCATAATATTAAATCACTTAATACCCTCTTAATATTTGAATTCTACTATCAGGGATTTTAAATTTCTAAAGGGCCAACTTGACTACACAAATTGAAGATATTTTCTTTCCAAAGAGGTTTTCTGGAATAGAAAAAGATAAGAATGTCATTGAAAGTTTCAGAAAAGAACGAAGACTCCATTGCTATGGCTGACAGCCCCCACCCATGCCACAATTTCCTGAAAGGTTGTTTTTTTCCCAAAGATAATATTTACATCAATTTTAATGGAATTCTTTGAATAACATTAACTCCATAAACAGTTTTATGTCTACCTAGTAGCATTTTTATCCTTTATCTTCACTTCTCCCTTGATGTTTACTTTATTCACATTATTCGATCATCAAACTGGCACAAAAAAATTTAAATATAAGGGAACATAAATCACTTCGTTTACTTCAGTGTCTCTCCATAGACTTGCATATCTTTCTGAGTTAGTATGTGCAACTGTGCAAGTACTAAGCAAGGTGTGAAAAACGGGTATCCATAACGGTATTGATCAACCTCGGACAGTGTTGTACAGGCCGGGACGGCTCGGTATCGGCCGGTTTTACCAAAACCGGTACCAACCTTTAAAAAAATAAAATAAAATAAAAAATTGATACTGAGTTGACTCGGGCGTACCGGCCGATATGGGCCAATACCGAGTTCAACTTGGCCAATAATGGGGGAGGTATCCGCTTCAGGGGGTACCAGTCGCGGTTGACCAAAAACCGGTACATACCGGTATCAGTCAAAATTGAAAAGTAAAAACAATGGTACTTAGTAGGTTCTTTTTAAAAACTGACCAACATTGAAACAACATGAAATATAATAAATCCAGGACGATGTAAACAGGGATGCCATTGTCACCAAGAAGAGATAGGGATCTTTTGGTCTATACATGCTTCTTCAAAGAAAATAAAACAGGCAGAAGAATGTATAGACGTTATGTGTAAGTACATAGCGGACATTCGGATATATCTAATAACAGATAGCTAGTATTTCATACATCCTGACTCATATTTGTGAAGATACGAGGAGAAAGGTACAAGCACAAAAAAGACATGCTACATGTAGATATATGGCACACATGATATCATTACAACCAAAATAAAGAACCAAAGGAAAATGCAATACTTATTGTGGATTTAAGAGAAAGAAGTGCAATGTAAAAGGTTCCGGAACTACCAGAAGTATCTTCGTGCTTGGTCATACTTCTTGATACAATAGTAGTAGCATCCAACAGCAAACCAGGAAAGAGGTCTAGAAAAAAAAATGGCAATTGAATCTGATCAGAAAATTTTTAGCAAAATCATATACTTTAATCAAATATATTGCCCACACAATCAGCAAGATAACCTAAAGCTGAACTTATAGAATTGGATATCACTATGTAAGATATTCCTAAAGCTTTCAGCAGGGATCAAACAATTTCTTACTTCGAAGCAAGGAGGAAGGGCTGAGAAACAAAGAGAACGCTTAACAGGAGAGACCTACATAACATAGACTCATAGAGAGACAAGAGAGGTAGAGAGATTGTCAAAAAAAATGCAAGAGACAGGGAGATAAGGGTGGTTGAATGAGAAATGTTTTATCAAATCCAGGAAAATTAATTAGGATAGGACAGAGAGGAAATGAGGAGATATGTGCTAGGGGAAGTAGATATCATAATGATGCACGTGACAGTAGTGATCATTCATTAGGAATGGATGATGGTGATCCTAGTTCATAGGGAAGAGGGTCATTATGTCACACATATGCACGTGAATAGTCGTGATCGTTCATTAATAATATGGTGGCCTTTTGCTTGATGGCTATAATCTCACATGTAGAACCTCTGAACAGTTCTTTCAGATTAGCAATATAGTGATGGTGTTATATTAATGGTGGACGTTTATCCGCTTGGCAGATGTGATCACATATGTGATGCAAGTAAACAGTTTTGTAATCTCTGATTAGTGGATGTCGGAGAGCTGATGGGGTTATGTTGATACCACTGCCTACACGTGCAGAAGTGACAGCTTTGATCTTTCATTAATGGAAGTATGACAATGGTAATTCATGAAGTGGGGCATGTTACAACATGTTCCACGAGGAACTTTGCTCGTGCAAGCAGACCAAGCTTGATAGCAAGGACTCCACCATCAGATTATATGGTAGTGTATATTTACACAAAACAAAATGGCTAATAAAGTTGGTTCGTTAAATCTAATGGCACTTTTAAAAGGAAAAAGGAATCAAAAAAATTTATCTTGTGATTCATTTGCAATTTGTTGTGTCCAACACATTTCTGCAGAGTAGGTGACAAAGATTTGGTATAAGTTAAGGCTAAAAACCAAGACAAGCACATACTTCTGTGGATAGTCTTTCACTAAATTGCATGCCATTAGATAGAGATCATTTGAATGGCCAAGCTCCACCGCAGCTGCCAAATGAACTAAAGTACATTTCAAATGGGAAGGATCCCTTGCTAATAACCTGAAACACATGCAATTGCAGGTATATATAAATATATATATGACAAATCATCCAATAAATGAAGTTCATTACTTCAAAATTGTTTACAACTTACACAGAAGTGATTTCAAAAGATTTTTGATACTCCCCGCACTGATGGTAGTATTCGGCTTTACAAGCCAACAGGTCAGTGTTTTTTAGTGTCGGGGTAAAAGATGAATCTGAAGAAACAATGCCACATGTCTCTCTTTCAACTTCTCTAAATTTTTCCTCTACAATTTCTTCTTTGTCATGCTGAAATTACAACAGAGTGCTCAGTAAAACCGCTTAGTTAAATAGCGTAAAAAAGTAATGAACTGTATGAAATCTAGTATTGTCATTTTGAAATATAAAAAAAATGTATAGAGACGTATCAAACTGCATTGTATTTTACCTTTTTTATTAAACATGAATAAAATGTTGATAGCCACCCATCCTCTTTACCAAATTGCAGCGATGAGAATAGGGCTAATTCTGAAAATAAGTCACCACGTTTAACATATTAACTGCTTGATTTCTACATTTAATCAGCATATAAATTGCCTGCTACAATTAATTTATGTAAAAGAAAACTAGAAAGGCACAGTTCTTGAAGCATTTATACATGAATGTAAATTAGTAGATTGTTTTATCGGAATAGCATTCACTGCTTAACAGCAAAGAGGAGCAAAGAGGTCAGCTCATTGTTTTAAAACAAGGAAACTTGAATCGACTCAAAAAGTTGCTGAGCAGAGTATACTCGGCAACTCAGCCAAAATTCAGCCGAGTCGTAACCTAAAAACTCAGCATGTACAATAGTTTACTAACATTTGATATGTCCACGTATATAGCATATGATTGAATATTATTGATAATTATATATAATATTAGAATTTATATGTACATATATAAATAGACTGATGAAAAAATAACTCGGGCGAGTTTTGGAGCGAGTCAACCGGTTTTGGAAAAGGCTCCAGCCGCTCCACCATCATGTGCCTGGATCTTGTTTGAGCATCTGGAGTCAGATCTTCAGGTGAAGAAATGCCAACTTCTTCATCTCAGTTCAGATATGCAAAAGCTGCTAGGAGACCTTAATCTCTGTCTTCTTAGGTTAAGGTATGGTTCATATGCTTTATTTAATAGGTATAAGCTATTTACTTCGTATTATTATTGCATTATTTGTTTACGTATCTTCTTTAGAAAATAGGAAATTGAGAACTCATTAAGCTAAAGTTCTATGACCTTACAATCTTTCCAATGCTTCCATTGTGAACGGATCTTAGACCTAATAGTATATCAGGCCTTCGGTTCCTAAATCCAATGTAATATTGAAACAAATTATCAAGCTTTAATATCCCTTCGGGTTGAAAATGAAAATAGGTTTCAGATCTGCTTCAACAATTTCCTTATCCGTCCTTACGAACACCTCGTCACATCTGGTCCACCCACGCTAGTGCCGATTCATCTTCTTCTACAATCTCATCACTATCAAATCCTACCACTCCTCAAGTCCCACTTGTCGAATTTGGAACTGGCATGAAGACAGCCATTGCTAGCAATGCTATCCCTCAAACATCTTCTTCTATGTCTTAAGACTCTTAACCCTTCTAATCATATATTGCTTGCTCAACCAAAGTCCCCGTCAAGGAAGAATGGATGATCGATATCAATGGGCCATGGGTGATAAATGTCTATCTCGTCGACCTGGATGGGAACATAGAATCTTGCCGTCACTTGCCTTTCCATGAAATGTTCCACTCTCTAGCCATTGCCCTGAAATGAAATAAGAAAAATAAAAAGAAAAGGAATCAAAGCCTATGTATTATAAGAATCATAGATTGTTCGTGATCAATTCATGGACGGGACAGCATAGACCAATAGTGCACTTGATCACCAACGTATATGTAGACACCTTTGTTACCAAAATCTTCGATTTTTTGAATAAATCTCGATTAAAACACGACTTATTTAGTAAATATTCACTACGTGACTCTTTCCCGATTTTTTAAAAAAGTCACGATTTTATGAAAAAGTCACAATTTTCACGTTTTAATCCTAATTTACACGCTTTAATCCTGATTAATTGTGTTTTAATCCTGTCATGTATTGCTCAAAAAATCGATTGTAACATCTATATATAAATATGTACTAAAATTCTACCGTTTCTTTCCTGACTCTTTCCCAATCTTTCCGACTTTTTCCCAATTTTTCCGACTTCTCCCCTAGCCGATTTTTTCCCGACTTCCGACTTAGTAACTATGGTAGACACAAGTGTTTATGAGCACAAGGGTGGCCCGCGGTTCACTATGATCGGGCTACTTGTCATCCATCTGAAGGGGGTTGGGGCTAAACAGAAACCCTACGACAAAATCGTAGTGTACAATAGTGGGTTTGGAGTGTTGCAGAGCTCGAAGAACAAAACCCAAATAAATCCCACCATGCCATGCACCACAACCAGACCCAATGCTCAACCACCCTTCTATCGCTCGCAAGTACTTGATAGTGGACCCAAAACTCCAATCAGAACCTGAATGTAATTGAAACTGTATCAAGGGCTAAATCCTATTGATATTGATATATGATTACCAGATAAAAATAAACACACTTTCCAATTAAACAAATAAATAGCATTATGCTATGTATAGTAACGTAAATCGCTTTATACAAATCATTTAACATTTGAATCCTTTTACAATTTCCAAACATTGCCCACCTTAGTTCATTCAATCAACGCAATTTCATTTGAAATCATGGTTCGTACCAATTCACTTAAATGCAAAATCATATATAATATCCATTTCATTTTGGTAGATCAGCATCTAAAACAAATTAATGAACATTTTTTATTTTGGATAAAATTCAAACCATGACATATGGTATATACACTCATGTCAGTTTGGTAGGTAAAAAGACTCAAATGTAGAAACTTTTTAGATGAAACATCTCATTTTGGATGAAATTCTAAAACCATGGAATGTGGTTAATGATCTGAAATTGAAGTACGAAATGACAGTTTTCCACGTCTTTGTTACATCATCATGGGATTGACTTTGCTCCTGTAACGTAAACGGCCAGTAACATCCCAGTAGCACCCAGGTCGTGCGATGCAGAATTAGCAACCATGATGTGTGTGTTGCCTGCTTGTACCCAAAGTGCCCTTGCACATCGCGGCTGCTGATTCCGCACCGCATGCACATGGACGCTACTGGCCTATTGCTGGCAGATTTCGTTGTTGGAGCGGAATCGAGTCCCATCCTAAGGTAAATATACATCCTTAGTTACCCAAGATAATTAAAGATTATTGAAACATTATTTCTGAATTGTCTTTTCTAAGTATCTCCAAGATACAAGGGATATCTGACAAATCAACTACAATTAGGCTAGAATGTTGTATCGTACCTTCCTCAGATGTTAGCATATAATTGTCAAGCAAACATTCCAAAGCCTGAAACATATGGAAACAAACACGAGCATGAGCCCAAACTATAAGAAGATATGGATTTATCTAAAAGGATCCTACTACAAAACATTTAGAAAAAATCAGAATGATTGGTAATAGAAACCCCATAATTGTTATAGTAGACTGGTAAACAAGTAGGATTCTCTATCACAGGCTGATGGCCAGCCAATGCTGCTACAAACTCCCAAGGTAAACAAAGGAGGGGGCATCTTTCTACTTCAACCAAATGTCAATCCAGATGGTTTCAGATTCTTTGGTATTCAGGTTTAACTCCATAAACCCTCTTGTTTTCCCTTTTAAATCAACTGATCAATTGGATAATCATAGATCCATGCGTTCTTAATTGATGATATAGATGAGAGATGCCCTTCCACACATACACAAAGTGACCTTATTTAACCGAATATTTCAAATTGCTTTATACCAAGGAACCTAGGAGGCATGGATACTCCAAAACAGGGCGTGTGTTCGTGTAGGATACGTATCAGATATGGCTGGATACGTATCAGATACGGCTGAGGAGTATCCAAATCTAAAAATAAAAAAAAAATAGATACGGCGGGGATACGGCTTGAACACGGCGGGGATATGGCTGGTGTCCTTTTTTTGTTTATTTTTGATCGGAGTCACTTAAAAATAGGTCGGGCCGACGTATTCAGAAGTCATAACTGAACATGATTTCACTTATAACTTATGAGGCCTCAACCAAAGGTCTGATCCCCCCGAACCACTTATACCTCCATCCTCTACTCCTCTGACACACTAACCGCCTGACCCCCCCTCAGACGACGACGATGCTTGAGCTATCCGACGACGAAGTTAGGGCTCTACGCCTACTCCAATGCCTGTGGTACCCCTTGACGCCAACTTATTTTTATATGTATATGTGAAGGACATCTAGACTAGGGAAATAAACTTTCTAGTATTCTAAATCATATATGCATACAAAATTAATTTATATATATATATATATATATATATATATATAATTGGTGTATCCTTTTCGTATTTGTATCCTAGTTTTTCAGGATTTGCCATGTCTCGTATCTGTACCCATGTCCGTGTCCGTGTCCGTGTCCGTGTCCGTATCCGTGTCCATGCTTCATAGCACGGAACACACAGGTTTTAACCATCTAAATTAAATGTTTTAGTCATCAAAACAAATCTCATCTTCAGTCAAATTACACATGCATGTTGGTGCAGATGACCCCAAATAGATGGGACATGGCTCTATGGTTATGGTTACGATTATGGTATGTTGGTACTGATAAACATAACACTAAAACATAACATATTGATACACCATTGATTTTCAAATCATTAAAATATCTTTGGTCAATAAATTTTAGTACCTTTTTTTTGTGAAAAACTCAGCTCTCATGAGTGTTTATATATTAAAGAAATAAATTTTGAAAGTTTACAACATCGTTCATAAACATGCTAATGATTTCACCTAATCAATGGAACTATCTCTTAAATTTCTAATCTCAATTCCTCCATCCATATGGGGTCAACTGGGATCGAGCAGAGCAGGAGCACCTTTTATGATCGGCTCTCTATCAGCATGTGGGTGTGGCTTCATTTTAGGTAACATTGTGCAAGAGAGGACCTGCCTTGTACCCTAGATGCATGGAATCAAATGTCGACAAATTTCCTACGAAATCACCGAAATATGTCTTTTTTCAAGGGTCCGATATATAAATTGACCGAATTTTTAATAGTACCAAATTTCCTTCCGACATAACGAAATGTCGGCCGAAATGACCGACATTTGACCGAAATCCGATATTATGTCTTTTTTCCAGAATATTTCACTGAAAATTTTTATCTTTTTTAACAAAATAAAGCTCATCTTTATCAGTAAGAAATTATATTTTTCCTCAATTTTGATTTTTTTTTTCATAATAGACAATATTTTACTGTCATCTTTATCTTGAAGTATTGCTGAAATATTCCATCTTTTTCAGATCAAACGAACAAAATCAAAATCTGACCGAAAAATGATAGATTTCCATCAAAAAACACCGAAATTTGACCGAAAAACAAAATATTTCCACCGAAATTTGTCTTTCCATTTTACAATTTTTCCACTGACAAATTACCGGAAGAAGAAAAAAAAATTCCTTTTTTTGGCCGACCGACATGGACACCGAAAACGACATTTAAAACCTTGCCTAGATGACAATTACAGGTTGTGTGGGTTTTGGCAGGTGAGCCTGTTGGAGATGTGATAAACCTCATCCAACTAGAAAGGTACCCTACAAGATTTTGTTGGACTTGGAAAGAGCTTGAACACAGGGGAGAAGACGTAATTCAACATAAAGAAATGCATTCACCTCGAGGTTAGACCGTAAGAGAGAACAGAAATGAAATATGACCCATTTATTAATAACAAGATATCATATAATTAGAAAAATCCTAAACATAACTAGTGAAACATTTATACTCCACTCTTTAATTATTTAATAATAAAATAGTTAATCATGAAAGCCAGGGTGAGTATATGGGATGGATACTTCATGTGTAATATAACAACATATCAAAAGATCCAACCCATTATATAGTTTTAGTTCGGGTTGAATTTGGCTTTGTCAAAATGAGGACAAAAGTTTGAGGAAAAAAAATATATCTTTACTCCGAAACATGCAATTGTGATTTGGTTCAATTAGATCGGAGAAATTGCTGAAATCACAAGTTATTGCTCCATTACAATATAATTCAATGGTGCCTCTTTTATTTATCAAATGGTCCTTGAAATAATGTATGTTTCACTTGAAGCCGAGTCAATTCGACATATACTGTGAGAACGGCAAGTGGTTAGGGGCACCCCTAAGCAAAATATGTTTAAGTATCTTCCATTCAAACATTTAGCCTCTTTGGTGAGTAGGGGTGTGGCAGGTGCGCTCGCGCACAGAACCACTCACATTTATTACATGTGCACATGTATATTGAGGTAGGTTGCATATGATCTCACATTTTTGCTACTTTAATTAGTCCATTATGTAATCATTTATTTGTGCATTTCCTTTTATCACTTTCCAGTGCTTATTCACCGACGCCAACTGGGATCATATTCCAATACACATATTGTGTTAGTCTATGGTGTACGGATCGTACGCATCACTAGCCATTCATATAAGACATTTGTGATCTTGAACATTGTCTTCCACTCTTCCATTCATCTCCAAGGGGAATTTGAATTTGATGGTAGCCACGCCTTAAAGCAATCCTCAAGCAAAGAGTAGCACCCGATAGCATATTCAACATGTCATCTAACCAGAGAATAGGGTATTTGCATTTTACCGTGATTTCATACATTGTCATGTTGTCCACAACTCCACGACCTCAGCCACATATCATCTTTCTTCAGAGTTAACAATGTGGAACTGCACACGGACTTTGACCAAATTAAATAGGTCCCTAATCTAATAACTCCTCTAGTTGTTGCATCTCCGATCTACTATTTGGATAAGTTTTGTAGACTGGTAGGTCATGTAAACTTACTTTGGACTGAAACCTATTGCATGTTAAATTGTTCACGATGATGGTAGACTTTTAGGTTATTAATATCGAGCAATCGTTTCGAACTCTTTTAACAATTTAAGAACTTCCTTTGGAATCTACTTATTGTCATTTAACTCTGATTCAACTTGTTATCTGCCAGAACATACACAAAGCCCAATTTATTACTTTCTTTTAATAATTCTGAGCGATAAAAGGTTAGTTTGTTACTAGCCTCATTAGGTGTAGGAATTCCACCTTCAAAAACTGCAACTTTACGTTCTTCCCATTAAATTGAAAGGTATATATTTTATGCTTTGTATGATGTATCATGTTTGTATTATATAATGATGGTCACCCTAGTATGTTGCATGTATCCATCAGCGGCACACCATGTCGTAACTAATCCTCGTAATGCGTGGCATGCTAAATTTAACAATGTGAAGTAATAGGTAACTCATTACCCTTTTTGTACCAAGCAATTTTGTCCGCCTTAGGAAGCTTCTACAATGCTTGCTTCAACTTGGTCCTTTGGACACCATAACTTTGTAATTTCACCATGAACGACCAAATTGCAAGCTTTCCCGCCGCAAAGTACTCATACTCGTGAGATGTTTATACGCCTCTAATTTTCCTTGTCCTGAAACTTTGGAGAGGTCATCACTCGCCTTACAAGGAGGATTTCTCCTTGGATAAAATGCTCATCCAATATGAAGTCCTCTCTTTGACCTCCACGTAAGGAGCTTCTTCCCACTCATCTTTATCATTAGTTTCAACAAGAGTGACCCAATGCTGCTGACATGAATAGGACATAGTTCCCCTCTCACCATAAGAAAAACAATCAATGATGTCATCGTTATCCCCTCATGTCTTTGCGCTTGAAGTCGCCTTCTCCTTGTTGTAATCAACTTTTCTACGCCTCCGATGGGTCTAGACCTAGACTAAATTAGAAGTAGTCGCTTGATTGGTCTAGCACTTCATAATTCTACTCACACTTTGATCATTGTTTCTGGTCTAAAAATGTAGATCTTTGTGGTCCAATACATGAGGCTCTCTCCTCCGCACATGCCTTGCGTTTTGATAATCATCTTCCATAGTGAGAATTCTTGTGACTCCCAACTCGTCACGGAAGGACATACACAACTCAGTCGAGTAGTGCGTCGTTAGTTGCTCCATGGCTTCTGTCAATCAAACATGAGTACAAAGATTATCAAACTCCATCGCACAGTCCTCAATGCTTACCATGTTCAAAATTAAAGCATGGAATTCTTCTTATACTGTTATCATATGATCAATAGGTAAGAGTTACTTCCAAAGCTATCGTACCGTTTATTTCTGGGATGAAATTTGTCTTGTTGCATAAGTTGTTCTTCAACTATTTTCCTCCACATGAGTGAGCTGTCATTCAACTTTATCATAATAAAAGAATCTTTCATGGTTCCGTGAGCAGCTTCCACTAGAAAAATAAATATTCATGACGGTTTTCTCAATCAAGATAGTCTTCCCACTGCATCCAACTTGTGAAGTCTAGAACATCCATTAGGATGGTATGGTTGTTAGAATCCAACGCTCGAATGATCCAAGAACAAAATCACCAAAAAAACAAAGGAAAAGAAGAAGATGACTAGAAAGCCAAAACATGGTTGTTCTATTAATATTCAGCAAAGGCTGAAATCTGCAAGTAATTTTGTGATACTTTGAATTACATTAGATGGAGGGCTCATTCTTCTATTGCACAGCTATGACACCTAAAGTCTACGAGTTAACTATTAATTCTAGAAACGAAAACCAGAAATTAAATAAAAAAGGTCTCCTACCTCATCCCGTCTATTATTTATTACCTCTACAGTTTGAATTTTATCATACTGTAGAATTTCAGCAAAGGGGGAAGATCGTAACACATACAAGTCTTAAAAGCATCGGATTCTCTATTCTAGACGTGTAGGGTTTTTTTTTTTTTTGGCAAGAATTCTAGAAGGGTTAATTCAAGTTGGAGACATATCTAAAGAACCGGTTGCCTTTAGGGACATTAAAATCCATGGTAAAAGGAGGGTGGAGTGGTGGACTCCTTTCCAACAGGGAGAAGAGGTACATGACTCATATATATGGATGAATTGGTGACCACATGAAAGAGTGTCAAACTCCATTTCCTTGTGTTAAATGGAACAGTCCCTTTCCCAGTTTCCCCTTAGTTTAGGGGATAAGATACCATTCATTAGGAAAGGGGTTAGCTGCTCTTTTCCCCAAAAAATTATGGTACAATACCCTATTTAATAGGAAAGAGACCAGATGGCATAAGACTCATAAGTAATTAAAGTTACCCTTTTTTTACATAAAGGTACTCTTCTTTATTTTTTTTCACTTAAGTGCCTATCTTTCTAAAATTTTAATCAAGGTCCCTCTGAGCAAAAATAAGGAACTGATTAAAAAGATTCTAAATGGGCCTCCAATTGACTAGCTTGACTAACTTTACATGTGCCTAGGACAGTGTTCTAAAAAGCGGCCGCCTAGGCGCTAGGCGGCCCCCCCACCACCCAGCCTAGCCCCTAGGCACTGCAGAAAAGCGGCCAAGCTCCCAGGCGGAGCTAGACGGGGCAAGGCAACCACCTAGGTGGGCTGGTTGACAATATTAACAATTTTCTAATCTTTTCTACATATTCATACAAAGAATCTAGGTGGGCTGGTCTAGCCGGACTCAAACGGGCTAGTTGACAATATTATATATTATATATAATATCAAAATAATAATTAAAATAATTTTAAAAAAGCCAAAACGCTCAACTAGCGCCTAGCGCTTTTTAGAACCTTGGCCTAGGATGCACCAATAATGCTTATGCATAATACTTATTTATTCAGCATAAAATTTGTCGAATTTCCTTTCTAATACATTCTCATTGAGTGAGGTTCAATAAACTACATCACTTGATGAAATAAGGCTTGGTTATTGTTAAATAAGTTATAGAAAGTTGACAGTTGTAGGATATCTGGCCAAATAAAAAATCATAAATAGGGCTGACTAGTGCAAAAGTATGTGAATTAAATCGGGGTGACTGTACATTATAATTAATTCTAAATTTAACATAGTTTCTCACAGAGGTTGTATCTTGATTTTGTCACTTAATCCATTACTTGCCAAATAAAGATCAACATCTGTTGCCTCAAAGGTCAAAGATCAGCATTTACCTCATAGCATAAAGGATCTGCCTTGATAGCCACTTTGTACCTTAGAAGAATGAACCAAAGAAAGTGTGTGAGCA
This sequence comes from Chamaelirium japonicum, assembly GCA_947650365.1. Taxonomy (NCBI): domain Eukaryota; kingdom Viridiplantae; phylum Streptophyta; class Magnoliopsida; order Liliales; family Melanthiaceae; genus Chamaelirium; species Chamaelirium japonicum. Next base: position 92,180 of record CANTAL010000407.1, on the reverse strand, counting down.
AGTAACTTATACATGATGAGCAACGTCTACAAATTTAATGGTATAATCATAAAAGCAAAGTCAATGTCTCCCAAGTAATAGGTATAATCATAAAAGAAAAGTCCATGTCTCCCAAGTAATAGGTATAAACATAAAAAAAAAAACTCCAGCGATAGAACTAAGCAATAAAGAAAACATGCTCAAATTCCAAAATGTCGCATAGTATAGAAAACCACAAAAGTCTATACATTCCAAAACAAAGTATAGCAAGTTGCATTTTGCAGGTGGAAAGCAATCATTGAAGAGAGTTATATCTTCTACCATTTAAAAAACACCATTCAAATATAGTTGATGCATGTCGGAAATGGACTAAAAACAGGCAGATGTCGGATTCGGAATTAGTCCCCCAAAGAAACGGAGAGAACTAAAAAGTCATTCACAAAGTGTTTATGTGAATGAAGAATTGAAAGTTCACTCTACCAAACTTACTATTACTACTGATTAGCCACCAACCCATCATCATCAGGTATCTACATTTTCAACTTTCAAGCATGCACTCTCCTGTATAAAAGATGTTATTTATCACCACACCTGGCACTAGAGGAAACAATGGTTTACAGGATTCTCAGTCTAGTGGTTGAGAATAGTGAATACAAGTAGTGGCACACCACCAAACAAACAGCTTTCTCATGAATACAGTAGAAAAATGCACAAAATCAAAATATCCTGACAGGCTTTCTGATGCATATACAAGCCAGCACGCGGATCATTTTTGCGTGGATTCCAGAGCATGAGTCTTGATTTCGTCATTTGTTTGGGATTTAAATTAGGGATCAGGTATTTTGTGTAGATCCAGTGCAGTCAAGACGGCAAGGCGGCGCCTAGGCGTTTTGACCTGTCTAGGCGATTATAATTTTCACCACCTAAAACTCAAATTATCTAGAAAGTATAGGAATACGGAATACCGTACCCATTAACAGAATCTGTTTCTCCAGGGCATGTTTGTCGTCTTCGACGGGCTATCTATGGGCTCAAACAAGCACCTCGGGACTGGTATGAGCGATTCCGCAGTGCAGTTCTGACAGCTGGGTTTGTAGAGAGACACTCTGACTATGCTTTGTTCACCCGCTCCTCCAGTCAGGGTATTGCTGTGCTGCTTCTGTATGTGGACAGTTGCATGAACGTTATATCGGCAACCACAGTTGACTGCTTCAAGCTCCTTGTCCCACCACACCCTCGGCAATACAAAGAGGAGATAGACAAGACGTCCAATTCGGTAACTTAAAGTTGTCATGTTCATTTTTCTAATGGTACCCGGATTCCATTTAGTGTGATATAATTATATAAACCCTTAGAGAGTGACAGATACCCTTCTGCATCGACCTTGGCTTACTGAGGAAGATGTTTACCACTACAAGAACGCAAACAGGTACATTTTCTTGTTCACAAACAAAAAGATTGTTTTGAATCCAATTAGTATAGTTGAGATGGAGAAGTACCAAGGAAGGAAATCCAATGGAGCAAAAGGAGGACGCCAAGTATTCAGTGAAGGATATTGATTCTTTCGATCATTCCGAGGATTCTGGTGATCTTCAGAAGGTTCCAAGCAGACGAGCAATAAAGAGGAGACCGAATCGACTTAATCCGCTTAGCAGTTCCCAAGGATAAGATAATCAAACCAATCAATTTTAAAGTAGCAGAGCTTCCTTCCATCAGTTGATTGTGTACTCCTTTAGTGCTATTTGAGCTAGTGCGCACCATCACTTGAGCTACCTCACCGGCACACAACAATAGGCTTTGTCCCAACTATCAGCAGTATACCTCGAACCTCCACTACAGTGCTTATCAGCATGCCTCTTCTACCTATGTGTGGGACACAAGAAAAGTCCTTCTGATTGTTTGTCATCATATGGTGGGACGTCACCATTAGCTAATTCAATTTAAATGGTACCATAGTGGTGGCGGCTCTGGTGATCTTACATCCGACTCTATAGAACTCCTAGGCGAGTTTCGTGCAGCGGAAGCGAATCAGGAAGATACATGCCCACACATGCACACAAATCGAAGGGAATATTTTTTTGCATAGATTCCAGAGCATGAGTCATCTTTTTGTCTTTGGTTTGGGTTGTCAATTAGGGATTAGTGTTATGTACATAACTTTTTTTTTTGGACCGAATATTGTAGGACCATTGAGTCAGAACTTGGCCAAGTTTTTTAGGACTTTTTATTGCTCTACTACATAACATGCAATAGCCTCTTTTTTCAGGGTAGGTGATGATGAATGAAATGTGAAAGAGAGTTTCTCTCAAACGCTTAGGATGAGATGCCTTCCTTCTCCCTAAGAGTGATTTCTACGGTTATGCCGATATGAGTCTCGTGGTTATCTTACACTTCTCCACTTCTCTCGATCAATCTTCAGCATTTCACATCAGTTTCATGGCATTCCCTCCCCAGTGTGTTGCCACTTTCACTTCATGATCCAGTACCATAGGGCCATTCTGTTTTGTTCTGTTTTTTGCGCTCTTGTGAAAGGTTATTAGCCGATTGGACTACCGGCTTTGGCAATTAATGCACTATGTGGGTTCGGATTATGCCTATGTGGGTTCAGATTATGCCTAATTTGCAATTACTGCACTATGTGGGTTCGGATTATGCCTAATTTGCAATATTTTAAAAGAAAATATGCACTATGCCAGCAACCAGGGGGGTGCCCAAAACTATAAGTTGGAAAGGCACTGAGGCGGAATCCTTAACCTTAACTTGCCTGCCTTATAGCATCTTAAATGGTGTCGGCTATATGGATCAAAGAATGCATTATCAAGGCATGAGAACTTGTTATAATTGCTAACACCGAACATAAATTTGGGCACCCCAGTAGATAACAAAAACACAAATAAACTATTAAAGAAATTCATAAGTTTCAGAAAAAACCAACAAAATATGAAATAAATCTTAGTTTTAGTCTCTCCCTGGCCGCCTAACAAAGGCTGATGGTGGAAGAAAAGGTATTATAAATTTTGTGAGGTTTGATTGTAATCAATATAAAAGTATAAACTAGATACGGATTGTTGAAAACTTCTTGGCTGTTACAATTTCCATTTTTGTTATCATGGGTGGTGGACTTCTGCAATACACAGTTTTACACTTGAGCCTCCAAGCTCGAGATTCCCTTCTCTAAAGTATAAGCAAAAAGTCAAATTCAACCTTTGTCCATCAGATCGTTTTCAATTTGTCTTCATCATTTAGGCAAGGGTAACAAGACATAATCACACAAACAATTCCATATATTACATAACTAGGTCAGTTACCAGGTAGCGGCGATAGAAAGCCAACACAGTCAAACCTATACTTCAACATATGTTCTTAAAGTTCTAATTCTTAGATACTAAAACACAATTATTCAAAAACTCAGTGTGCAATTCTAAGATTCTAAAGAGAGCAATTCTACACAATCCACATAATAAAACTATTTTCACATTGCATTAACCTATTTACGCAATTATTTCATAAAATAGATGACATTCAATACAAGTTCTAGACCAATTGGCCTAAACTCTAAAGCAATGATATGACCTGTGACAGGACAATGTTGAGGACAACAAACTCTGTATATACTTGCCACTGATTGCGCTTTATACTAGGTTATGCATGCATTGGAATGTAGATAAAAAGCTTAACTTGCCACTGATGGCACGTTACATTAGGTTATACATGTATTGGAAATGTAGATAAAAAGCTTAACTACCCACAAACACTAATGAGAATTATGTGATCTCTCCCCAAAAATTTGCAGTATATTCTTCAAACTTCAAAGTGAAAGAATGGTGCTGTGTTATAACTTAGAGAGACAATGAAACCAGTAAAATGTATTGATAAACGAAGAAATAAAAATATCTCACCATTGTTGAGCTTGGGAACGATTTTCCAAAGCTTCATATGCCTTGCCACGTAAAAAACAAATTGCCGACATTATCTGTTGATTGGAAAAGGGACGATTTAACTAAAACTTCGAAACAAAATAGTTTCAACTCTCAACAAAATGATCAACAATGCACAATTGTACCGGCCAGATTTAGCTTCAAGAATCAGGACTTCCTGACTTTCTTGAAGCTAAATACAAATTAACATTTTTTAGTTGTAGCACCCACTTCACCTCATTTCTTCTCAACTTTCATGAAACTAAATACAAATTATCATTTTTCAGTAGTAGCATTCGATAAATAAACCAACCAAACCAACCAAACCGAACCGGAATACGAATCAAACCGAACCGGAATATTTGAGTTGAAACAGCCAAACCAACCAAACCGAACCGGAATACGAATCGGAACCGGTTCGTTTTTTGCCCGATTTGAACCCGAACTCGAATTCTTAAACCTTATCCTCACATGATAAAGCAAAACAAGAACACTAGAATCGCCAAGCTGAGGTGGCTGATACAACAAACTTATTATTAACCCTGTTAGATTAAGAATCCCCATTGAGGTATCTGCGCTGATTTATCCATTCTATTTTTTCAAAATCCATTCATTAGATAATTGGATATGTTCTCATTTTTTTTATAAATTCAAAAGGTGACAAGAAATTTATTTATATATTGTATACTGAGAACTTTTCAGGTGAAACTGAATGAATGCTAGCATTTCACCAATTGCAGTTTCCAATAATGCCCCTTCTTGGGAGCATTTTGGGAGATATACGTTTCTAAGGAAAGAAAGTTTCTAATTTTTCGTTTCTTTTCCATTGGGGAGGGGGACATATAACATTTAAGAGGAAATTTGCATTAACAGTATTCAAGGCACAAGATAGAGAGAGAGGACAGAGAGTGAGTAAATCATGATTCAGGCTCTCCTGCATTGCTCTTGCATGCAGCTAGCGAGAATAAAAAGATAAAATGACCAAGCACTGACAAGGCTTATAGTCAGGCAACTAAAATTTATAGTAATAGTCACACTACATGACTACAGTGTGTATATGGCCCCAGATGCTAGACAGGCTCATAAGGAGATACAAAAGGTGAAAAATATATGGCTAGAGCCTTCTGTTCATAGTTATTGTGAAACAAAACTCATGCGGGGTCATTAATTGTTTCCCATTATGCACTTTTAACACCTACCGCTGAATATCAATCATCAAAATGAATAAGTGAATGCTGTTGAGAGAGCAATATAAGTTAACATTTCTTCCAGAAACTTTTAAGAAAAGGAAAATAAAAATCAAGATTCACACAGGTAAATGTTCGGACTTCAAAATCATATGTGCATACGATTTTTGGTACACTTATTTAAAAATCAATTTAGTTGAAAAGATACGGAATCTAATACTACAGCATAGCACCATAAAGCAACACCAATATCTCACATTGATTTCATGATCTTCACCATCCTTATCCAAGGACATTGGGCTGCAGTCCTTTTGGTCATGAACATTTCCATCTCCATCCACTTTAGCATCCCCAAGCATTGTCAGGCATTGGTGCCATTCTTTCAACTCCCCCTAAATGATAAGAATAAAAATGAAGAACCAAGATCATGTGAGTTTATAAAGTTGCTAAAAATATACTTTTAAAATTTCAATCGTTGCATGTATCTGCTATGAAGATATATATATATATATATATATATATATATATATATATATATATATATATATATATATATATATATATATATATATATATATAAGACATCAAGTTACATTTGCTCTACTTATTTGAAAATTTCAATCGTTGCATGTATCTGCTATGGATCATATGACTAGTAGACTAGACTATAAGTAGCCAAGTACCTTACTGCTGTCGACAACCCATTGCCTACAAGATAAATCAGTTCAAGCTCACCTCTCATTAAGTTAACCATTCAATTTTTTAGAATGCTTGTGATCCTATAGATAAAAAAAAATTAAATTGTAATGTGTAATGTTATAAGATGTACACTATGCTTTGTCCACATTAGCTTCAAAATCAGCCAGTTGACTATAGAGTAGATTCACGCAGTCCAAAACCATGAAATTCATGGTTGCAAGTGTACTAAATTCATCTTTTGGTAAATGAATGATACTATGGAAAAGTTGTTAAAATGGAACTTCACCGATAGAGCAAATAACTGTCTTATAAATCTTATACTCATCATACTGTGCCCATTAGAAAAATCAACCTACCTAAGCTTTCACCTATGCCGTAAGGCAAATTATGTGATTCCTTTTCAATCAGGCTTTGACAAGGGAAGCAAAGATGGGCATTAGATAATAATGAATTCAATTTAACAAAGGAAAGGCTTGTTGCACAATGACACATACAATTACGCAAATTATGTGCTTCCCTTTTCAATCAGGCTTTCACAAGAGAAACAAAGATGGGCTTAAGATGACAATGGATTCTATTAAGAAAGAAAGGCCACATACCGTTCTCGGGGTTTGCCACAGGATGTAGGTGTGAAAGGAGTCTAAAAAATTGCTAAAAGATGGTACTGTTGAAGATTTGTATGGATCAATTTACGAATAGGGTTTGCAGTAGAGAGGATGAAGTGTATTACAGGTTTCAAATATGAATAGTTACAAATTGACAGGTACACAAAACACAAGATATGGGGGTATCAATGAAGGGCAAAAGGTTTCTATACTTTGTAATTACTAATTGGGTTATTGAAGGGGTTATATTGTTTGTTCTATTAGTATGATGAACTGGGTGAACTTCATAGGCTATCTGGACAGATACTATGTGCAAGTAGGAACAAGTGGGATAAAAATGCCTATCCCTTAATTCATTGGCCGACCCAGGAATTACAAAATTCAAAATTTTGGAGGGGCCATCTATGAAATTTAAAAAAAAAAATCAAAACCTCAATGGAGGCATGAATACCTTTTCAAAAAAAAAAAATTTGTTTTTTTTTTTTTTTGGGGGGGGGGGGGGGGGGAGGGAATGGCTCCCTCTAGTCTCCACATAGGTCCGCCCCTGCCTTAATTTCTTTGGCAAATAACTCACAGAATCATCAATCTTTTTAGACTCAATGATATTTTATCCTTTTATTGTGAGGGAAATGAATGGCCGATTTTTTGCTATCTTGCCATTTGACAGTGTTGCTGTATAGTAACCATGGACAGGTTGGTCCTTATGGCCATCCTCTTACTGAATAATTATCCACAATGCATATGTTCTAGACATAATGCACTAACTGCCAGAAAACTCTAGGTTCCTTATATATAACTATCTAAGTATCAGCCCTTAAAGGCCCTTGGGTTTTATGAATGTGTCCCTCTGTTGTTGTTTCAAGGCTCTATAATAAATCTTCGGTGTTACATTCGGTCTGAAAACCATGTTGCTATATAGTAGCTAAGGACAGGTCATTCCTTAAGGCTGTACTTTTATTGAATAATAATCCACAATGAATATTTGCTATACATACTATGCTAGCTGTTAACTGTTAAGTAACCCTATGTCCCTTAAATGTGTAAGTATCAGCCCTCGTGTAGGCCTTGGGTATTAACTATTATATATGCATTTTACGATTACTGTTTAAAGTTCTATAATAAGCTGTCGGTGTTACATTCCAATAGTTTATAATTTTATTAGTTGAACATGCAAATGTTATCTGCAATGGCTTGTACAAAACTGTGTTATCATCGGTAATCAGTATGGAATTCCAAGTGTTCTATATACATTTTCCTCATAGCGGCATTGTTAAGACTCATAAGATCAACCAAACTACAACTGCAAGTAAACACATGCGCACTTAGTTCTCTTAATGCACTAGCCTGAAAGATAACTTATTTCGTAACCTACGACATGGCATGAAGTGGGTGGCAAGATATCTGCCGATCGCATCAACCACCAACATGCTTGATCTAGCAAGAATCAGGTGTAGTTGACTTTTCCATCAAGAATGATATATTGTCAGTCAAATTGCAAGTGTTACATAGGTTTATGTTAGTACTGGCACATGTATGCACGCCTACGTACGTTCGGTGGCAACCACTTGAATCCATAAATACAGCCAAGTATGAACTGGCATGAAGTAGTTGCAAAATGCTTAATGATATCTCAATCATCATACACTTCATCTGACCTAAAAATGCCATCATTCAAATCACACTAAGCGTGGCTAGAATTATATGCACGCAAGGCATCTGACATAAATCCTGAGAACCAAATGGCGGTCAGATAGGGATTTCATCCGGGAAAAGCACCATCAGAACAGGGTAGAGGATATGGGAGGAGAGGGAGTACCAGGCATTTGGCGGCAAGGTACCGGAAGCGGAGGTCGCGTGGGACGATCTGGGAGGAGTTGAGGAGGTGGAAGGCGCGGCGGTACTGGCGGCCGAGGAAGAGAGCCTGGGCCTGCATGTAGATGTCGGCAGCGTCGGAGGTGGCCGCGGCAACCTTGTCGGCAAAGAATATGGCCGAGGAGTAGAGGTGTTTGGTCACGCAGTCCCTCACCACGCCTCTCAGCCTCTCCACCTCATCCTCCCTCATTGCTCTCTCTCTCTCTCTCTCTCTCTCTCTCTCTCTCTCTCTCGCCAGAGATCGGTCGCCGAGCTCAAGATGGCGTCACACGCCGGAGGAAGGGGGCTTATCGGCGCGGGGGAGGGTGGGGCGAAAAAGAGCGGGAGAGAAAAAGGGGAAGTTTCTGTCTTCGTGCCCTATCAGAGAGATCAATGAGAAGGAAAAAATCAATAAATTACACTTTGCCCCTTGAAGTTTAGCTCAAAAACACTTAATCCCCTATAGTTAAAAACCTAAATTTTGCCCCTTTCAATTCAATTTTCATCAGATAAAAATTAACCCAACTGAGAAATTTAAGCAACCGACAGAAGGGTGTATTGTGCTAACATTTCAAACTTTAGGAAGTGATTTGAACAAAATAAACAACAGGGGTTTACGTGTTTTTTAGCTAAACTTTAGGGAGGTAAAGTATAATTTACCCAAAATCTAAGGAAATTTTATTCGTACCCCAAAAATATATAATTAGTCCCTATTTCAGGCAAGGGATTTTTTTTCAAAATAATATTTAAAAATAAATATTTAATTCAATAGCATTTGATCGAAAGTATTTATCAGTTTAGCGCTCTGATAGCCACATGGCATGTCAGCGCCGTAAAGCGAGTCGCAATATTTTTTTTTGTTTCAAGTAGAACCCGATATTTGGATTTACAAGGTTTAAATCGGTATTCTGGACATTGAGTTTAATTGAAGCCCCTTTATATAATGTTTCCATACTTAGCTGTTTTCTCGTTGGATTTCAGGTAAACCCGGTATTCATAATATCGAGTTTAAACCCTGTAATCCAAATAACAGGTTCTACTTGAAATAGGAAAAAAAACATCTCGACTCGGTTTACGGCGCTAACATGCCACGTGGCTATCAGAGTGCTAGTATGTTAATTACTTTTGATCAAGCGCTATTTGTTTAAATATTTTACTTTTAAATATTATTTTGAAAAAAAATCTTCCAACAAACTTGAACACACCCCTTTTTTTTATCATACCCCATTCCTATCCCAAAAAATACCCTTCCCCCTTACACTCCATCTTCAATACACTACACCCCAGTCAAACGGCCCGCCCCCATCTTAATTATACCCCAATTAAACACATACCCCTTAATATACCCTAATTATATGCACTCTTGAACACACCCCACTCTTAAATATACCCCATGTAGTTGGTTGGTACTTGAGGACACAGGTAGGACCGCTTGTGGGCATTGAAATTAGCTCGCAAGTTAAACCCAGCCCGCACACAACAGCTCGCACAAAAACCTGACCCGCACATAACGGCTCGCACACAAAACTCGGTTCACGCGCACCTATTCGCAAAAAGAAAGACCCGGACCCGATGCAAGTAGACCCAAATGGTTCCATCCATATGAGTAGGGCCCACCAGACCCACTACCCAAAACAAAACTAGGACCGGGTGGGCCCACCGGCCCCCTTTTTGAAAATCGTGCCCCTCCCCCATTGGGAGGTATGTCCGGCCAAAAAGGAAAAAAAATGAAAGAAAAGGAAATAAAAACTACTTCGTGTGGGGGAAGATAGCTCAGACGTCTATGTAAATCGTGGATCCGCATAGATCCCTTGATCTGATGAACTAAATTCGAAGTCGTGTCACCATTGATTTGAATATGCAAAGATGGCTCGTATCTTCAAAGATTGAGTCATATCTTGCCCATAACCGCCACTACAAAAAAAAAAGAGAATAAAGGTTGCTTCCCCCAAAAAAGAAAGACAAATCACAATAGTTATGGGAAGAGATATTCAAAGAATTAAAAAAATTGCAGTCGTATCTCTCCCATCCTCCCCCCTTTGCCTATAAATAGAGGGGTAGGGGGATGGCATCAAAGATCGCAAGCTAGGGACGGGAAGGCTCTACAAAGAAGGAGGCTCCGATGCTTGACGACCCAAGGTTTCACGAGACACAGGCAAGCGCATCTCGTAGGAACGGCTTCACCCATCAAAGTACTCATCAATGTGAAAACCTTACACAAGAAGATCAAAGCTTCAACTCCTTGCACGAAGAAAAAAACTTGGAGACGAAGGTCTCAAGTCAACATCACACTGTCATCTCCAACAATCTTCAACTTCGAGAAAGCCAAAGAAATCTGAAGAAGAAGATCAAAGCCGGCATCATCCCATTTTCTTCAACAAAGCTTCGACTCCTTGCACAAATAAGAAGGCTCGAAGATCGGTACTACACCTGTTGTCTTCATCAACAAAAGTCGATGCTACATCTGTCGTCTTCAAATGAAGCATTCGACTCCAATCACGTCAAAGAAGGTAATAAAAGAAGAGAAGCCAAGTCGATACTACAACCGTCGTACGGAGATTGGTGCTACACCCGCCATCTTGAAGATAAGCCTTCGACTCCGATCACACCAAAGAAGTCTAAAAAAGAAGAGAAATAAATTCGATGCCACAACCATCGTTACCAAAGTCCACCCCCAAAAAGAGCAATAAAGAATACTCGGAGACGTCGACATCATTGTTCGAGGAGAAGATCAAGTTAAAACTAAAGCAAAAGCCAAAATGAGAAGCCGAAGCAAAGCAACGGTAAAACCCGCGTCAAAGCAACGCATGTGCCAAAGCCAACGACTACGACGATCATGAGAAAAACTACCACACGCTCTAGCCAATACGATGCAAAGTCCGAAAGAACTAAATCACCGCAAGTCTCTACCCCGTCTACTTTCAAGCTTAAGCGCCAAAGAGAAGCAAAATCCAGAGCCACGCTAAAACAAAGCCAAAGCCGACACGAAAAAGCAAGATCGACACTATGAACAGACGATCGAGGACGTCGGGGTCTATCAAGAACCGAGGGAGACGCGAAGATCGAGCAAACAACACCGAAAGCCTCCTAGCTGAGAAATTACGAAGCACGAAAGGTACAAAAGCAAATGACAAAACCACCCAACCTTTCAAGAAACCTAAAACTTTGTAAAGACCTATATCCTAGGCAACCCCTCCAGAGCTCTCGCACGAAGTAACGTGGAGATACTGATCAATAGAACCTCCAAAGGATCTTTTCCACAATCTTCTGATTTTAAATCTTCGCCGCACCCGGCTCACCACCACCGAGTCACCGGGAAGCCTGTTTGTAATCTCATGTTGCGTAATAAAGATGACTCAAATCTTTTTCGTTGCACACAGTTTTCTAGCATGCCCCGTAGAACCATCCTCTCATTTTATTCGTTTGTTTGAAGGAGTTGTCTCAAGTTTCGCTATGGCCGGGACGAACAACGACACGTTTGTTCCAACAAGCCTATCATTTATCGCCGAGTCTTCAGCACTCCGATACGACGATTTAGAAAACCCAAAGGATGAAATTCCTTCAATAGTACGCGTCTACACTTGGTGTACTCAAACTCAAATAATGACTTAATTGTATTTCATGATGTCTCAAGATTTTCCTATGATGATCCTAAGTGATGCTTCAACCTTGTGTGGAAACTCTCAACCCTGTTGGTTTAAGTGTTCCCAAAACATATATTCTGATCAATCCAAGAAGCCACAAAAATATTCATTGTATCTTATTAACCAGTTGTCTTTGACATAGGTCAACGCATTTGGATATTTCATAAATTTTTCCTAAAAAACAGACAAACTATGTGAGTACTCTTCTATGGTAGAAGAGTGCACTATTTCATTCCGCTTATGAAGAAACTCATTCCACTTCTCACCATCTTCAAATATTTTCTTACATCTTGCTAAGATATTTTTTAAAATATGATAACAACATATAAAAAATTATGTGTATTTGAAAATATATTCTTTATTGTATTCATCAGTGCAACTTCCTTATTCGTCATAATAATAGATGGAAGGGCATCCGGGTTCAACACCGATTTCATTGATGCCCAAGCCCATATGTAGTTATCCTTTTTCTCACTATCTAAGCACACAGTTGCAATAGAAAAAGTCATCATTATGGATGTAACTCCCACAATCTCAAATAATGGCATCATGTACATATTCATCTTGTATGTGCAATTTATAAGAAATACATTGGAAAAATACTATGCAAGTTGAATGGACTTTGGATGTGCCTAGGACAAATCTTGAACCCTATCAGTGTCACCCACGCACCTATGCTTTTTCCACATATTCATGTTGGGTTAGATTCTTCAATAATTCTTGCATCTGAGATCGTCCTTCCATCCGAGTAAGTCTCATTTGTGATCGGGCATTGTAGATTGTAGTCATAGTAGATGAATTATTTTTATCTCTCTTCTTCAACACCTTTAGAATCTCTCTCGGCTTAACACCGGCTTTTGACATATCCACCAAAATCTGTTTTTCTCCATAGCTGAGCCTTCCAACAAATGCATGACCTTCAAAGTTTTTAGCTGTTGAATGGTTATATAAATCAAATTGTACTGTTATAATTTCTTGATTACTCGACCCTATCATCTTTGTCCCCCTTAATTGAAAAGGGCATCCATATTTTTTGTTTTTATCTGACGAGATTGTTCATGTTTTTTTAACATTGATATGTTTTTCTCTCCTCTCGCAATCAAAAGTGATTCTCGGATTCCTTCTAGATATATCTGAATTCATAATTATGACCATAGCCCCAATTGTCCTACCAACATCCCGAGTTCAATTAATGAGTTCATCACGACTGTTAGATATCTGTGATTGAAATATGTAAACTTATATAACTTATCATACTTATATGTTGGTTAAAAAAAAATTAAATAACACACCTTATTGGTTCAGAAGTAATTTATCATTTCCAAATTTTTAATATTGTTTATTCTTTCCTATATTTAATGCAAAAAAAAAAGATTTAGTACGAAGTACCCTAATGCAAAAGAAAGACAAAGGGTTCTCAAATACATAGGATGCTGAACAAACATCTGGAATCTTGTCGCTGAGACTGCCACTCTTGAAGTAATCACCAGATCCAAAATTTTCAACATCATCGATTTCTCTCTCCTAGAATTCATAACACAGCAATCCATGAATTTATATACAAAGATGATGCATGAGGGGGCTGATCCACCCATTGTTGTTTTGTTTCAGATGTTGAAGCCCCATGAGGATAGGGACGTGGAGTGCGATGGAGGAAGGGGGTATCATCATCTGCCCTCCAGGTCGTAGACAGAATTCATGTCAGGCCTGTTGATCCCGCCCCCCATGACCCCGCCCCTGATTGAAACTTGGAAGGATTCTATCGGAACGTTCGGGTCCTTCGCTACCGTATCTGGCAGCGAGTTCAGCCACCCCGACGATAAGGGTCTTATAGGAGACCTTCTTATTTTCATCCCCGCCCTCCGGTCTGACATCACCCTTAGGCGACGCCGGATTGGACCTCGGAACCACCAGATTCCCGCGGGGTCTGGATTGACCGGCCTTCCCGATGAAGATCGACAGCTGAAGGCGGGATCCTCGGCCACAGTAACAAAACTATTGGACGGTGCATCCAATTATCCTCCCGGAGGGTGTCGATCAGATCTATTTTTTGCCGATGAGGATTGCTCTGTGTAAGCCCTCGAACAGATCTGTTTCTCGTAGTTCTCGCAGTCCTCATCGGACTTACACAAAAGAACGAAGGTTTCTCACAGTCCTCGATGAGAGAAGCATATATGTTTCACGTCGGAGTGAGATAGAGAGAGAGACCTGATTCTCGCCAACGAGGCCGCTGGTCGGAGGTGGGCGACACTGAACATAGATCCTAAACCGACGAGAGTGCGGACTCCTCTTCTTTCCCAATTGCTAGAGTCGAAACTGAATTGGGGAATTGAGGGTTGGAATATTCGACTCTGCTACCGATAACGATGACGCCATAGCCCATCCATCGCTGGCACTGCTGATGACGATGACCCATAGCCCCGTTGTTGCTGTCTATTGCCAATGACACTGCAGATGAGGATGACGAGCAGCCAAAAGGTTTAGGTTTAGTTGAGATTTGGGGTACAAAAGAAAAGGTTATAGTTGGTGTTAAAACTTATTGAAGAAATTATTGGAAAACGATGTGGAGCCGAGGCTAATTACAAATTTTTGGGGTATAATTAAATTTTCTAAAATCCATTATTTCATTTGTAGTAGAATGGTAAGGTAAACAATTTATTTCTAAACGCAAAATAGAAACATAAACCAAATACTTCGACCTAACACAAAACAGTCAAATGTTTCTGACCGATTTATGTTACTTATTACAAATTAAGAATTTTACGATCTAGCCATTGCCTCCGCTTGTGAATAGGTAAAGTATAAAAAAATGTGGCCTTCGCTTTATCACTACTGAGAAACTCCACACACTCTATTGCTTCATCTTCAGTTAGGCCTTCCACTTTCAAGATCTCCTCCCAGATGCGATTGATGTCAGGGACTGGGCATAAGTTGTCAATAGCCTGAGTCATTAGTTGAATCCTCTGGTCTAACATAATATTTTCATTATTTTCATTTTTACTCTTTCTCTTCCGCTTAGTAGAAGCTGAAGCAGTAGCAAACGATGATCCAGGTGCACGTGCCAGTGCCGGTGTAGGTGCAGGTGCAGGTGCAGGCGAAGGCGAAGGCGAAGCTGCAGAGGAAGGAAATGGCTCAAGATCATCATCAGCAATGTTATGAATACCATAACCAAACTGAGTATCCTCATCTACTGGGTTGCGTTGTGGGCTTTGATGCTCTTCATCAATCAAAATGGCATCATGTCCTGTTATGGCACGAGAACCGGTTGCCTGATCATTCCCAACAATTTGTGAGATTTTATCAAAATCGATTATTGCCTTATGCCTAAATTGTGCGGCAGTGGGGTGACTCTACAAAAAAAAATAAAAAATTAGTCCCATGAAAAAGTAAAACATTTAGAATTTTAAATTTTAAAATATTTACCTTCAAATATTCAGTCCATGTGATGTCATCAGCCTCTATCATCTTTTTGGCATCATTCCACCCGAACCCGCTTTGATTGGTTAAAGTAATTATAGCATTGTACCAAGCTCTCCACGTTTTTGTCCTGTTCTTTAAATTTTCCTTTGTCATTTGAATACCTGTTTTTTCTCCCATGACTTTCACAACAGCTTGATATGCGTGTGGCTTCCAACCATTGTCAGCCTTCCCCCCCTTTTCATACTCCACAATAAATGCATCCATACATATACGGTCCATCTCAGGGGTCCAGACAATATAATTTTTCTTTTCTTTAGGCAGACTCATCCTAAAATGATTACTTTATTAGAATAAAAGCACAAATATCATATACATATGAAGAAAAATGCAATTATTGAATATTTAAAGATTAAACAAGAGCACAATATTGACATTCATAAAAGCAAAATATCGATAGAATTATGAGCAGTAATATAGTCCATGACTCAATTATTGAATTACAATCAATGCCCATGACCATAGTCTAACCACATATCGGCAGCAATATGGTCCCTCTTATTGTCCCATGCAGTATTTTTTTCAAGCACTGTAATATCCTCCAACGTGCCCCCACCCCCAGGAGGAGAGTCATCATCTATAATAATGTCGGCCTCCTCTTCCAATAAATCAGTGGGATCTACAGTTAAGATAAAGTTATGCAGTGCACAACAAGCTAGTACAATCCTCCCTTGTACATCAATATCGAAAAAAGGTTCTGTCCTCAGTATAGCCCATCTTTTCTTCAACATACCAAAGGCACGTTCAACAATATTACGCATTGATGAGTGCCTGTAGTTATACAACTCCTGTGCTGTTGCGGGATTGTAGCCACGACGACGCTCTGATCTATGATACCGTATTTGTCGGTATGGTGCTAAAAATCCAGGATAATGACCATAACCAGCATCAACTAGATAATATTTTCCTGTATATTTAGATTAAAACAATATTAATAGAAAGAATTAATGTTATTTTCTAATAGTTTCTTAGTAGGCACCTATAAGCATATATTAAAACCATATGCAGTATATATATCAGTTATTACCTGAAGGTATAACCAACTTAGTGGGCACATCTCTTACTGCAGATGATAGTACCTTAGCATCGCTGGCTGAACCCTCCCAACCGGCCAAGACATATGTAAATTTCATATCGAAACCTACAGCCCCCATTACGTTTTGGCAAATCCTATGTTTCCTTGTTCTATATCGAGGTTGATCCTCAAGTTTGACCTTTGCGGGAATATATGTACCATCAATTGCACCAATTGCATCCTACATTAATTTATGCATACAATATAATTAGCAATCAAAATTTTAGATTTAGTAGTATATATAAATTTGGGTAGAAAAGAAAAGTTACCCGAAAGAAATGGTGCCAGGGCCTGGGGGTAATCCCACTGGTCGCTGGCGTATTAGGGCCGGGTTGCTTGACGACGTCCATATAAAGTTTCATCACAACGTTCAGAACATTCAGAAAATGACGATGAACTGTAGACAATGAACGGCTAAAGTGGAATGCTACCGATCTCAACCTGTCGTCATGTCCGAGTATATTTAAGAACATAGCAACTTGTTCATCCACTTCCATATTTTTTGTAGACCGTAATCCCTTTGACTTCAAAGCTTTGACTAATAACTCAAATGTAGGCTGATTGACCCGTAAAAGATTATGTGTATCTTTATTTTTCTCACGCAACAAAAGATTGAGATATTTTTGTCTTCGTTCGTATCTATCTTGCTGTGGTTCTCTTGGTATGTATTGCTGTCGTTTGCGACGTAATACCATTTTAAGCACTACTAACCATATGGTACAAGCACCGACAATGGCTTGTACTGCAGCCTGTTGTTCCATCTCCATCTACGTTATTAAATTTATATAACAATGGTTAGCATACAATAATTAATAGAATGCGTTTAATATAAGTATCTACGTTGAATTAAAGGTACAAACAAAGACTCAATTTATATATTTAAGAAGTTATCAAGTATAACGTTTACAATTCAAGATCTCTATAACTTCATCTCAGCTTCTTCAGCTACCTTTTGTATTTTGGAAAGGTGTCGGGATATCACATTATTAGAGGCTCTTATCCCTTGACCCGAAATTCTTAATAAGTGAGCTTTCACCCTAAAATAAGACCCCTTAAAGACATTCTGATAGCAGTTGCATTGGAATTTCACATTCCCACCGCCGACACTTTTGAAGTTACAACTTGTGATTCATAATTGAAACATAAATCATCATTAATTCAAATCCATCTCACTAGTTCATGCTTTCCCTAAGAATATGTCTCTATAATAAGCACAAAATATGGCAACATAGTAGTTGTGGTTTTCTAATATTAATGCTAAGCAAGGTACTAAATCTCCAAAACATCATGACATATCAAAATATCTCAGTTGTCCCCTCCACCAAAATGCTTTGCCATGTCCCCACCCAGACACAACACCCAACTCAGACACTTGACACCCTCGTCAGCATATTCTTATGTGAACATTTTGGAGGTTTGCCGTGTCGGATTCTTTAGGACACTTGACACCCGTGTGACGTGTCCAAGTAACATTGGGAGTAAGATATCAAGTCCAGCTCAAGAAAAAAGCATATGGTAGTCGCTCAAAAAACTTCACCACATTTAACCAAATTAGAAACCAACACGTGTTCTATAAAGATGTTAAGGCAGGATATCATAAAAAGAATACAATCTTTTCAAATGGATTTAAGATCAAAATTCTATTCTGCACACAGATTTCAGTACAGCCAAAGGAAACCATAACAAAACCGATTAAAATCAGTTAAAAACCTTTCTTGGCTCATTCAGATCTCTTGACATTTTCATTTGTCTGTCAGATAAAGAACTATGGAACCAAGATCAATAGGTAAATCAATTATCATAATTCGAAACTGTAGTAAGCAGCTATATAACAAGAAGACAGATTTAAATCAACATCAAGAAACCCTAGCCCCTAGAATCCAAAAATCCAAGATCATGCTGTTTGGACGCATGACATCAGCATCAAAACAGAGGGAATCTGCAAAGAACTACAGATCGTGATACTCAATCATCCTTACATCACTCTTATCTCAAAGAACGACTAGAGAAGCATCAAACTCATACAAACAACTAGATCTCGTCCGAGCATATAGCAAACAGTGATATAATCTACGATTTAAATAGAGGTTAATCCATGCGGAGGATCAATCAGAAATAAAACTGATGGAATCAACTAAACAATATTCAGTAGATCGTTCATCGGATTCGATGCCTCTTAACATGTTTCCATAAAGGTCTAGTTATCAAGAAAATAAAAATTACTATGAAACACATCACAAAAGATACTCCGCACTAATTAGAAATCGATAGGACGACTGATGCAGTTAGCAACATCAACACCAACAGCAAGAATTTCAGCAACATCGCATGCTATAGCTATTTAAAAAAAAACTATGATGCATCCAATACCTCAATAAAAAGAAATTGATATACCAAATCTGATCCTTTATGAAAAAACTGATAGAGTTCATAAGAAACTGATAGCTCATAAGAAACTGATAGCATAAAAAAAAAAAAAACTGATAGCATAAGAAACTGATAGCTCATGAGTTCATAAAAAACTGATAGCTCATAAGAAACTGATAGCATAAAAATAAAAAAAAACTGATAGATTGTTTTCTACTCCACCATAGAGTTGCAAAAGCCAGACAAGAATGAATTAAAACCATCAAAAAGCCCACAAAAAAACACATATCCAGTTGAAAAACAGAGTATCAATGGAGTTCATATCAAAACTCGATAGAGTTCATATCAAAACTCGAAAAACAGAGTATCAATGGAAAGCTAATGCATAGAGCTAGAGATCACCTTGGAAATCTCACGAGGTTCGGCCCAAATTTGATCGGAATGATGGCCGGAGGTTCTGCAGATGCTGTGGGAGGAATCTCGTGAAGATCGCCCTTGCTAGCTGCTGTCTTCGTGGTGGAGAGAAACCCTATTTCAGCCCAAATCAGCGCCGACTTTGTTTCCACGATCGGCAAGGAATCTGTTTCCCCGGGAAAATCTGTTTCCCCGATCTCCTCCCTAAAAGAACGCCGGAAATCAAGGCGGAAACCCTATTTCCGTCTCTTTAATGGGTTTCCGCCCTGTTTTCCCTGCAAAAGAACAGACCCTGAGTGTCCCAACAATGGACCTCTGCATTACAAACGGCATATCTCTTTGGCAGTGGCAAATGGAAGCAG
Organism: Chamaelirium japonicum; assembly: GCA_947650365.1. Classification (NCBI taxonomy): domain Eukaryota; kingdom Viridiplantae; phylum Streptophyta; class Magnoliopsida; order Liliales; family Melanthiaceae; genus Chamaelirium; species Chamaelirium japonicum. The sequence goes on along the minus strand of CANTAL010000407.1, from coordinate 72,603 downwards.
CTGGCAAGTGCTCGACGATCGCTCAACAGTCAGAGATGATGGTGGCGATGCGCATGGTGGTTCAATGATGAGAGGCAATCAAAGAGTGGGTAGCAGCTGAATCGAGGGTCCAGAATGATTCCGAATCACGCAAGAGATGGTCGCTCTTATCATGCTCTCTCAAAACCTGAAGACCCCGCGCAAAACCTTAAAGCTCCTCCCAACACTCCGCCTCTCACACGCCCCGACCCCTCCCCCCGCCTCCCCTCACCCTCACACCATCCATCTCCTCCTCTCCGCCTCCACCCCCGACATCAAGTCCCTCCTCCGCCACCACGCCCTTATCATCACCTCCGGTCACTCCACCAACCGCTTCTTCGCCTCCAAGCTCATCTCCCTCTACGCCTCCTTCCACCGGCCCGACCTCTCTACCTGGGTCTTTGACACCATACCCCTAGACCTTCTCGACAGCTTCCTCTGGAACTCCATCATCAAAACCCACTTCTCGAACGCCGACTTCCCCCGCTCCCTCTGCCTCTACCATCAGATGCGTGCATCCGGTGCTGCCCCAGATCAATTCACCGTGCCCATGGTGGCCTCTGCCTGCGCGGAGCTGCGGTACCTTATGTTCGGCTCATGCGCTCATGCCACTGCTATGAAATTCGGCATCTTCGTAGGTGGTTCGGTTGCCGTTGGGTCCTCTTTAGTCTACTTGTACTCGAAATGTGGCGTAATTGGTGATGCCTTCAGGATGTTTGACCAAATGCCAGTAACGGATGTGGTTTCTTGGACCGCTCTTATAATCGGCTGTGTGAGGAATGGGGACTGTCATTTGGGTTTGGTTTGTCTTAAGGAGATGCATTGCATAGTTGGAGATGGAGGAGTGAGGCCCAACTCTCGGACCATGGAGGGTGGCCTCCAAGCTTGCGGTAGTCTTGGGGCATTAGACGCAGGGAAATGCCTACATGGGTTTTCTATAAAAACCGGAACCGGATGTTGCCCATCTGTCAAATCATCGGTTCTGTCCATGTACTCCAAATGCGAGAGTTTGGAAGAAACTGTTTGTGCTTTTAGTGAGTTGCTTGAGAAAGATGTCGTCGCATGGACTGCGGTCGTGCGAGTTTACATAAGGAAAGGTCTTATTGGTGAATGTTTGGAGTGCTTCCGAGTGATGCTGGATTCGGGAGTACAACCAGATGAGATTTTAATCAGTAGCATGCTTATGGGTTTCGGGAATTCTGTTAGTGTTTGTGGAGGAAAGGGTTTTCATGGGATTATCTTGAGGAGAAATTTTGGATTGGTTACGCTTGTCACTAATTCTCTACTGTCAATGTACTGTAAGTTTGAGCTGTTGGATGTTGCAGAAAGGGTTTTTGATGCGATGGATGAACGGGATGTGGAGTCATGGAATCTGATGGTTTTTGGGTATGGTAAGGTAGGATTGGGCGTCAAATGCTTGGATCTGTTTAGAGAAATGCAATTTCTTGGCTTATGCTTAGAATCTGATCTCAACAGCTTGGTTTCTGTAATCTCTTCGTGTTCTAAGTTAGGGGCATTGTGTGTTGGCCAATCCGTACATTGCTACACAATGAAAAATGCAGCTGATGGAGATGCATCTGTTTCAAATGCACTTGTGGGGATGTACGGAAGATGTGGGAGGCTAGACATCGCGAGGAGGATATTTGATCGAGCTAGCAGAGATGTTGTCAGTTGGAACTCTTTGATCACCGCTTATGCTCATCTGGGGCATTCAAATGATGCTTTATCACTCTTTGATCAAATGCTGTTAGATAATGTGAGACCCAATTCCACAACTTTGATGAGTGTTCTTTCAGCTTGTTCACATATAGCCGCACTCCACCGGGGAAGGTGGATACACGATTACATTAAAGAGCTGGGGTTAGAGTGCGATGTATCTCTCTGCACGGCGCTGGTTGATATGTATGCAAAATGTGGGCAACTTGAAACTTCAAGACAAATCTTTGATTCTATGCCCGACAAAGATGTTGTTTTGTGGAATGTGATGATCTCTGCTTATGGGATCCATGGGTCTGCCAAGGAAGCATTAGAGATTTTTGGAGAAATGGAGAAAACAGATGTGAGACCTAATTGTGTCACGTTTCTTGCTCTTCTTTCTGCTTGCAGTCATGCAGGGTTGGTTAAAGCGGGGAAAAACCTGTTTGTTAGAATGGGTGAATATTCTGTTGTTCCAACATTGAAGCACTATGCTTGTATGGTGGATCTGCTTGGTCGATCAGGGAATCTTCAAGAGGCTGAAACTATGGTTCTCACAATGCCAATAGTACCCGATGGTGGGATTTGGGGAGCCTTGCTTGGTGCATGTAAAATGCACAATAATGTGGAGATGGGAGAGCGCACTGCGAAGAGGGCTTTCGAGTCGGACCCTGAAAATGATGGATACTACATTTTGATGTCGAATATGTACGGCTTCTGTGGAAGGTGGAAAGATGTGGAGATACTGAGGGAGATGATGAAGAACAAGGGAGTGAGAAAGAGAGCTGGTTGGAGCGCACTTGAGCTTGGTGAGCGAATTCATGTGTTCACAGCGTGGGCTATATCCAATTTGCAGTCTGAAGAGCTAACTATGGTGCTTGAATCTTTGTGCAGGCAAATGGAGGAATGAGACTATGACATGGAAAGAGGTAAATTTCTGTGAAGTGAAAGAATCTGAACACAATTCCCTTGCTGTGACGAGCTAGTCAGGAAGAGAGCTTCTCTGATGGACCTGATAATCGGAAATGATGCTCCTGTTTCTGCCAAAAAGTTGGAAGAGGTCAAGAAATTGGAGTCGAGAAACATTGATGGCTGGTCGGAGTGCAATAAAGCTTCATATGTTTTCCAATTGGCTTAAATCTATATGATTCAGCATTTACAAGGTGGTTCCAAAGCTTATGGAGGTGATGGGGCCATTTTGCTGAAGAGATATATATGTCGGTGCCAAGTTGATATAGCTCCATCGCAATCGAGATTCATCATACTCACGCTTGGCAGCGTGCTACATATTTAGAATTGAATGCACCAGACAGAGCTTTCTTGTTTAGAAGGCCACCTTTGCTTGTTATTTCATTGATCGAGTCACATTCAGTTGACAAGCAATAGGGAGAAAACACCATCAAATATAGAAAAAGTTTGGAAGACTAGAAGAATGGCGGAACTTCCCTTGGCAGCTTGAGGCTAACATCGCTGCTCTCTTCCTCCATTATCAAGGGTTTTGTGCTTTGTTCAGTATACAATATATCGACAAAGATGGATTGCTTTCGTCTAATGCTCTCCTCCCACTTTATGGTACGGTTTCCATGCCTCCTTGACAAGGCAATATGCAGCATTTGATTATGTGGAATAGCTATTTTTTACTTTCTTTCGTAAATGTTTGATGATGAGTAGCTTAACACTTCTACCAAAGATGCAAACACATGCAACATATTCTTTACATTCAAATCAAGAGTTGCCTATCGACATCAGAATTGATTTAACTTTATTGAAAGGTCTAAGGGTTTGTGTCCTACAGTGTTTGCCATGTTTTTATGATGCAACCTGCTATCCTAACCTGGGTTAGATGAGTAGTAGCCATGTTTAGCACATCATATCTTGTTCAGTTGTAGCATGACTTCAAGTTTCCACTTGAATGAATTTAAGAAATTGGTTTTCTTTGCATATCCCACCCTCAAAATATTTCTGTTTTAAATAGAAGCCCCTAATACATCATATTTGCAAATTTACCTGCCAAATCTTTTTTGTTCCTGTTTGGTTAGTCAAGAGGGAATATTCTGGGAAGACGACTAATTTACGTTTAGCTCTAACGATGTGCTCATCTAATTTTGAGAAGACTGTCCGCACTCACAAATGGTTGGTTGTGGTATGGTTAGCGAGTAATATGCTTGATGTTTGACTGAGTTTTGGCCTGATTATTTGCAGATACAACCTCGCTCCCTAAGTTAGAAATGGTCAATTAGTTTTTTCCACTGATAAAATTTATGAACTCTTCTGGGGACTAATTGGTTCTATATTTTCTTTTTTCCCCTAATACTATTTTGCTCCTTTACACTCTTCCATGTGAATTTGGAAGTCCTATATCTTTTTTTTCAGAAGAAAAATTACAAGAATTTGGAAGTTGTATATCCATTATTGTTCCCTATGAAGTCAAGATATGTGAACTGCCTCTGGCCTAAATGGCGAGCCATTATTGCCGTCGTTAAGCTTATAGGGTGTACAAAGTCATGCTACAATTGCAGCATACTCATGTTTCACTATGATCCAAGCCTCTTTATCCCTCTAAGACTGTTTTCTCAAGCTTACCAAGTGTAGTGGGTATAATTTCCATGTGAGGGCTATGATCCATTGGCTAAAGAATGCAATTATCCCTTATAACAGGCCTTTTAGGGGTTCCAACTGTTCAGGTTGTGATTTTCATGCAAGCGCTACAAACCATAGCTCATGGATAATCTTGCACTCTTTGTATTTACTAGTCCTGAACATAATTAAGTAGGAAACCATTATTACACTCCTAATAATCTTTTATCAGGAAAAAAAGAATTCACAACCACAAACTTAGAACCCTTGAAATACCTGTTATAAGGGATAATTGCATCCTTTGGCCTATGGATCGTAGTCCTCATAAGGAAATCATAACCACAACACTTGTTAAGCAGTTAAGCTTAAGAAGTCTTAAAGGGATAAATGCATCCATGGGTTATGAAAAGTAGCCCTTGCCGTATGATTTTTTTAAATTTTTTTTGTGACAAAAACGCTTTTAACTATGCGAAATCCATGGGGTACTTTCATATCTACTTTTAAAAGGTACGAAACTGAACTAGATTGAGCGGCCTCATTTTGTGAGTATCTACTTTTCGTATCTACTTTTGAAGGTAGGACAATAATTAGATCTAGAATTATGCTTGTTGTTCTTCGTGACTTATGATCGCATGAGATATGCGCCGTGCCAAGGGAAGATGATCCGTGCCCAGGAGGACGGATCGTGCCTACCGAAAACAGTTCTTGCCATGCAGGCGATGGTAAGACCATATATAACCATTGCACCTATGATGCATCCTTGAGATGGGTCATGCTTAAGGTAGACGGTCCGTGCCCAGGAGGACGGGTCGTGCTAATCACAGACAGCCCATGCCATTGAGCATCATAGGATTTTTCTTGAAATTCGTCATGGCATTAGTCATGACGGATCGATTATTCGGTCAAATTCGGATAACACTAATTAGCACAAGATAATACTACAAGACTAATTATGGATTCGCCGTCCTAAATCATTTCCAATTGATATTTAGTTTAATACAATCATTAATTTAGCTCTGTTTAATTATCTCTTTATTTAGTTTAATAATCCAAAACCAATTTTTTTTCTCTAAATCGATCTAAAAAGTATATTCCGAGTCTAGTTAACCATTGCACAATCCCTGAAGATGATACCGGCATTTAGCCCTATAACCACAACACAACCGGCTAAACATACCGATGTGATTGGAAACGATCAATGGGTTGGGTATTTTCCTTGCAAAAAAAAAAAAAAAATTCCACCAGTGACTTTTACGCCGCCAAATCCTCGAGCTGCGCCATCCTCAAATCCTTGTGAGATCATTTGAAACTAAAGTAGTAGGTGTTGGCTCTAAGCTATGGATGATGTTTCAAACTACTTGCAGTCATAGAACCAAGACCTCTGCCAAAGACATCTGGGCCTTTCATCTTAAAAACTCAATATCGGTAGTTATCCGCTAACCATCTGGTGCTCGCTACTTACAGGTTCATCCAGCTGGAGTGGAGCCGAAGAGTTTATCGTCTTCGCAGGTGGTGGTGTTGCAACGGATGGGCACCAACATTCGAGCTTGGATGTCTAGTCTCATTGGCCATAAGCGAGATCAAATTGTCGGGGTTCTTCGCGGCATTTTCTTGAGCCACGATCTATTGAGAAAAGCTATTCAGTCCGGAGGTTTTTCCGATTCCGCCAGCCCGATTGATTTGACAGCATACAACTGCTGGCTGAAAGCTACATTTAAATTTTGAGCAAATTTAACTTACCCACCCAAAATTATATGCTAATTAGTATGTCACCCCTCTTTTAATCATTATTAGACTCACCTGCCAATTTGACTTACACCCCCAAATTACTATATGATAATTAGCTAGAATGGAGGGGTATGCCTAAATATCATTTAGTTTTGGGGGTGCATGCCTAAATATCATATTGTTAGGGAGGTGTAAGTCTAATTTTTAGGGGGATAAGTCTAATATCGATTAAAAGGGGGGTGACTTACTAATTAGCATATAATTTTGCAGGGGTAAGTCAAATTTGCCCTTAAATTTTTTACACCACCGATTGCATGCAGCCACGTCAACCGGACTGAGTGGAATCGGAAAAACCTTCGGGCTGAATAGCATTTCTCCGATCTATGGAGTCCAATAATCGTTACAATAGTGTTTATATAAAATTGTCCTCCCATTATTGAAAACCATGATTGGAAAAGTTTGTCCTTGGCTTACCACAACTTGTGTTTGTTTTGAGTCCATGTCCCTATTAGGTTTCATATTGTTTTAGAACATGCACAAGTTCCACATCCGAAACATTTGAGAAGGAAAATTTTTTGTAAGGAAATAATTGTCTTTTAATAACTCATAATGAGTTCATTAAAATTACGGAACTCTGAAAATGAGCCGAGCTTGGGCCGGACTCAACCGAGCCCGGATCCAAGTCCGTATTTTTTTCTTCAGTCCAAGTCCGACCCGTTTTGTATCGGGCTTTAAAGACAGGGCCCAAGTCCAAGCCCATATCAAAGATTCTTGCTTGGGCTGGGCCCTGACCCGAAAGCCTTCAATGATAAATTTTCTTCGGTGGACTTATTTGACATTAATTTGATGTTGATATTATAATTTTTTATTTTTTAAAAATATGTTTTAATTTTATAAATTGTGGTGTAAGCTAGGAATGACTAAGAAACTAAAATTTTCCCTAGCTAGCGTTGTTACCTGATTGAATAGAAAAAAAGTCAATTCCTATGCATGTTGGGTAAACTTGACCCCAACTATGAAAGTGGGCCGGAATCGGACCGGACCTATGCAAATCCAGTCCCGGCCAATTTTTATTTTGGGCCCAAACTATAAGCCCGGGCCCATAAATAATGTTTGGGATATTGGCCCAAACCCGTTCGAAATGGGCCGGGCACAATTGGGCCTGGCCTGATTCCTGGCCCATTGTCAGTCCTAGATTTGGAAAAGAAAGAATATAGGGTTAGTCTAAGGCCCCTTTAATTGACACTGTATTATGATAAACCCTTGTTTAAGTTGCATTTAGCGTTAAGTCCCTCCATTGTTGCTTTATTTTTTAAATATTTAATTTAACCCTAGAGTATCAATTCGGTAAGTTAGAGTAACAATTTGGTAATATTACATGTACAATGAATGTTACAATGATTTCATTATAGTAGCTACAATAACAATTTGGTTGGAGCGATTTCACTCCTGCTCCAGTGAAATCAATGTAGCAACCGAATTGATACTCTGCTGTCCGAATTGCCTCTAACCAAATTGTCAATCTGCTATAGTGATTTCATTGTAGCGGCTATAGTTTCACTGTATTCAATTAATAATTCGGTTGATTATGATTTCTTTGTAGCTACAATGAAATCATTGTAGCAAACGAATTGATACTCCCAATAAAATGCCAGTTTTGTCATTTGAAGGATTAAAAAAGTCATCAATTTTGATTGGGGGACTTGTTGTAAAATATATATTTTCAAAAGAGGTTGGAACTCAAAGGAATATGTTGTCTATACTGAAGCTCAAAATCATCTCTCAAAAATGGGCTTTTCACTAAGTCCCCCAAGAATATAAGTTAATGTTCTAAGAATCACCAGCATACGGCATGAGGAAGACCTGTCGTTACCTTACAAAACAGTGACCGGATTTCTCACCCCTGTTTGTTTTTCAAAGTAAAGGCTAGTAAATCGTTTAGATCGATTAGTAAATCTGATTTCTCACCCCTGTTTGTTTTTCAAAGTAAAGGCTAGTAAATCTTTCAGATCGACTAGTAAATCTGATTTCTTTCTTGTTGTTTGTATTGATCAGTAAAGTAAATCATTACTTCTAGATAGCTGTTTGGATTGACCAGTAAATCATTACTTGTTGTTTGCATAAACCTGTACGTGGTGGACGACGGGGGTGGAGGCCGGTAGTGAGTGGTGGATGGCAGGATGACGGTCGACAGGGTGGTGGGCAACGGCGGCAGTGCAAGGCGGTCGATGGTGGACAATGGTGCAAGGCCAGGTGGTGGACGGCAGGGTGGGGTGGGATCGCCACATGTCACTCCCTAAATAGTTGAATCCATCATGTGCATGATGCTCTCTCGATTGTGCCATTGGCTGACGTGGCATGGTCAACGGAGCCTTTTACTAGTAAATCAAAAGTTTTACTTACCTTTTTTGAAGTAAAACTTTTTGACTACTAGTAAATCTCCTACCATTTACTTTACTGTAACTTTTTGAATCCAAACAGCAGCAACGTAAACTTTTTATCCGATTTACTTTACTAGTTAGCATGTTGACCGAACACAAACAGGCCATATATAACACAAGAGTCCAAATCATCTGGCCCATTTCTCTGCCCCATCGTCTGCACCCCATGTTGGGATCCGAAGGCCCTCTCACAGCGGAAAAGGATGTCGAAGGCGCGAAAAACTCCACCGGAGAACAGCGCACACCACTAACGAGAATAACGATCTATCAATGCATACCAAAGCACCAAACACAAGAACACAAAATGATATCCAGCAACGATGATCAATGAATTCACTTAGAAAAGAAATACAAGGAGTAAAACTCCAACCAATCCCTCTCCCAACCCACAAAGAGATAACCCCCAAGGAACAAGAAGATATCGCAGCTCTCTCACCCACGAACAAGAGAAACCTTAGTTCTAACCCGGTGATGGCTACCCTCTCTAATCTCTCTCAAAGAGCCTTTAGATCCCCTGCTTGTGCATCTTCTTCACATCCATAGGGCTCCTTTTATAGCCCCAAGTTTGTGCATAACCTAGGAAATAAGATAGGAGCAAACCCCTACAAGTTATCTTAAAATCCCACGAAATTGGAACCAAAAGCGTGCCCCCCCCCCCCCCCCCGCGTGCAGATTTGTGCATGGCGCCCTGGGCGCCAGTTCCCTGCAATCGGGCCCGGGTCACCTCGGGTTGGCGCCTAGGACGCCAGGCCCCCTTTTTCGCTGATTTTCGCTCCGTCTTCTGTCATCCTTTGAGCACGAACCTTGGACATGTTGAGGGCTTGTTTTAAGCCAACATCCTCAACAATCTCCATCTTGGATTTAAACAAGACAAGAGCATAACCTTACATATGAACTTCATCTCTTTAAACTGTGAATCCATCTCCGGATCGTCGTTGCCCCTTTGCCCCCACACCAGGAGCCCAATCACCTAGCTTGGTGAATGCCCAAGTCGTTAGCCTTGGTCAATGGAACCCATCTCTTGATCACCCTCGCCCTTGAGCGAGCTCCACCGGCACCCTTGCTCATTGTCGAACACTGCGTCCGTGCCGCCGCTCCACCGGCTAATCTGTATAGGCCTCTATTTAAGACCCCTTTTATGATCAAAGGTTTACCATCCCAAACCTCCACAACTCCATCGCTTCCGATGAACTTGTGCCCGAGAGAATCTAGTCTGGAAAGAGAGACTAAATTTCCTTGCCACCCCGGAACATGACGAACATCCTTGAGTGTCTGTACTTGCCCGTCAGACATCTCAAGTCGAATATCCTCGACTCCTCTGATCGACACCTTAGAGCCATCACCAGTCCTCATCCTGCCACCATCGTACTCCGTATACTTGTCGAACCATGCCCTGTGCGAACAGATATGATGTGCGGCCCCACTGTCGATTATCTAGTCCTGATCTGATGTAGCATCACTGATGAGGCATAATCTGCGAATTCATCATCTTGGACAACTACATTGCCGCTAGATGACCATGAGCAATCCGGTCTTGCTCCATCTTTTCACTTGCACTCCGATTTGTAGTGCCCGGATCTACCGCACTTCTAGCACGAACCTTGCCTCTTATTCTTCATGCCCCCTGTTTGCACCGTCAATAATTTAGCCTGGGTGTCTACAACCGCCTCGCTTGCCCCCTTCAAAAGAACTTCGTTTGAGAGAAGCATAGCCTTGACATCTTCCATCTTTATTGACTCCTTCCTGTAGAACATCGTGACCTTCAGATGCTCGTAGGACTGGGGTAACGAACCAAAAGGAAGTAGCGCCTTGTCCGTCTCCTTCATGTCTTTACCGACATTGAGTAACTCTTCTGTCAATTGATTGAAGACCGAAAGATGCTCAACGATCCTTGTACCTTCCGCCATCTGAAGATTGTAGATCTTTTACTTTAGGTACAACCGGTTCGTGAGTGACCGGGTCATACACATGCCTTCCAGAGTTTTCCATAATTTTACCGTATAAACCTCTCTTAAGACGTTCGTCAACACGACCTTCGCGAGACACATTCGAATCGCGCTCGCCGCCTTCAAATCATATTCAATCCACTCGTTATCCGTCATCTTGTCCGGCTTGACGCCCTTCAAAGCTTGATGCAATCCACACTTGATCAATGCGTCTCTGACTTGTATTTGCCACAAGCCAAAGTTGATCTCACCGTCGAACTTCTCGATCTCGAACTTCACGTTCGACCTGGAGAGCGTCATCTCTGATTTCTTCACCTTCAACCTTGAGCCTCAGGAATCGCTCAACGAGAAGCTATGATACCAGTTGTTGGGATCCGGAGGCCCTCTCACAGCGGAAAAGGACGTTGAAGGCGTGAAGAACTCCACCGGAGAACGACATACACCACTAACGAGAAGAACGATTTTTCAATGCATACCAAAGCCCCAAACATAAGAACACAAAATGATATCCGGCAACGACGATCAATGAATTTACTTCGAAAAGGAATACAAGGAGTAAAACTCCAACTAATCCCTCTCTCAACCCACAAAGAGATTACCCCCAAGGAACAAGAAGATACCACAACCATCTCACCCCAAGAACAAGAGGAACCCTAGTTCTAACCCGGTGATGGCTACCCTCTCTAATCTCTCTCAAAGAACCTTTAGATCCCTTGCTTGTACATATTCTTCATATCTATAGGGGTCCTTTTGTAGCCCCACGTTCGTGCATAACCTAGGAGATAAGATAGGAACAAATCCCTACAAGTTATCTTGAAATCCCACGAAATCGGAACCGAAACCGCGTCCCCCCCCTGCGTGCAGATTTGTGCTCGGCGTCGCTCCCAGGGCGCCAAGCCCCCTTTTTCGCTTTGCCTTCGCTCCGTTGCTGTTCCGTCTTCCGCCATCCTTCGAGCACGAACCTTGGATATGTTGAGGGCTTGTTTTAAGCCAAACATCTTCAACACCCCACGACATAGCCGTTCGTTGCACCCTTACCTTACGAGTGCATCACGATCAATCCCAACCAACAGGCAACAAAACGACAGTGATCAGATGTCAAGTTGGAGCCAATATCGTTGGACTAATCACAGCCGTTCCTTAGTCTACACTATTGCGAGCCATGGATAATATGGTACCAGAATAATCTCATAGGATCGGATAGGCGAAAGCCAACGTTAAATCACAACCGTCTATTACACCTAGACTCAAAGGGTGAATCACACTTAACCCTGACTGGCATGCAATGAACGGCTGTGGATTTCACCCATCACAATTACATGAGATTAAAACTTAAAAGTTATAAACTTATAACCTCAGAGAATCCGCCCTGTCTTAATATTCCCATCCTTTGCGTCCCTTCCCTTCCCTCCATCATGGAGGGTGAGGGGAAGCGCAACGGCACCGCCATGAAGCACCTGACCGCCATCGCCGCCTCCCTCGTCTCCTCGAAGTTCCAATCCCCTTCCGACCTGTCATCCCCCTTCCTCCTCCCCGTCCCTGAGAAGCGGCGGCTCCTCCGCCTCCTTCGCGGCTTCCTCCTCCTCTTCCTCCGCGTGATCCTCCGCCTGTTATTCTTCCTTCTCTCCCCCGTAGTCGCCCTCCTCGCATCTCTCCCCCCTCCCCGCCTCTCCTCCACTCCCTCCACCTCAAACGCCGCTCCCGACACCGCCGCCGCCCGCGCCCTCTCGCACGTGCTCTCCGTCATGTCCCGCGTACCCGTCTCCTCCCGCAAGTACGAGCTTGTCCGCTCCCTCGCCGAGCGCCTCCTCGACGACAACGTCAGCTGCGGCAAGCTCGAGGCCCTCAATCGTGCCGCTCTATCCCACGCCTTCTCCCGGACTCTGACCCGCCTCGAGGCGGCGGTAGTCTCCACCCCCGGCGACCAGTCTCTGGACCTGATCGTTCGCGCCGTGCGGTCCGGTCTGAAGAGGTGGGCGGTGGACGGGGCGGAGGAGGGTGAGGCCCCCGGCGGGGGCTCGGCAGAGAAGCTGGCGGCGGAGCTACTGTGGTTGGCGCAGAGGATGGCGGCGTGCCGGGCGGCGGCGGAGGCTGTGGCGCAGTGGGGGGCGGCCTCGCGGCTGGCACACCTAGCCGTCTCCGCCGAGCCGCGGCTCCAAGTGGCCTTCGTCAAAGTCTCAGGTGTGGACGGCTGCCTTGTTCCCTTCCCCTTGATTATTATTTATTTATTTTTATTGTGTTTTGGACTCAGTCAAGCCCGGGTTTGGTTACTCGAATTAAACCTCCTGGTTAAACCGACTATAGTACGGCTCAGTAGGGGTGTGCCGGATCCAAACCAATCAGACCAAAGCAAACCAAATCAAACCGACTGATTTTGATCGGTTTCGACACACTGATTGGATTGAGTTTTTTAAAAACCGACATGGTTGGACGGTTGACGGATTTTAAATATAAAACAATCCTAAACCGAGCCGAACTGAACCAATATATTATAAAGAATTTTTTCAAAGTGACCACTAGGTTTGTCATATTGCTCAAACTAAGTACATAGCCCGAAAACGTTACTTTTTTTACCTCCGAAAATTTTTTGGACTAAAACACCCTTATCTTTATAGCCTTTATTTCATGTTGAGACTCACAACCCCCAACATTTTATCCCACAGTTTGTTTCCCACTTTCCGTCATTTCTGAAACTTCATCACCTCGTCAGCTCTCATAAGCTTCGCTCACTATCTCTTGACGAGAATCATCGCCAGAATGTCACCAGAACCTCTTCATCGACTTGTTGTCGGACGGTCTGGCGTAAAACCGAGGAAGATGAGAAGACGTAAAACCGACGGCACAAAATCGAGGTAAAACCGAGGAAGATGAGAAGACGTAAAACCGAGGAAGATGAGAGAAAACATATAACCGACGTAAAACTATTTTACTACTGTTAAGGATAAAATGGTCAGAAAAAGTCATAAAACACTCGTGCCACTGAATCGGCATATGTAGGTGGTAAAAAAAGTAACGTTTTCGGGCTCTGTATTTAGTTTGAGCAATACAGCAAAAATGGTTGTCACTTTAGAAAAATTATCTATATTATATGCATATAATATTTTATTAAATATACCGTATGTCCTTATATACCCTTGCTACCAACAACCTTTACAATACTATAGGATGACTCAAAATAAATTAAAAATCTTATTTAGATGTAATGATTTGACAATAATTATTATATATAAAGTTGAAAGTAGGAAACTAGGTGATAATAGAAGGAGAAAAAAGTCCAATAAACATATAAGCCAATGCCCAAACCGACCATCCAAACCTATTTTAATCGGATTGGATTCCAACCTCAGTTTGGTTTAGATCGGATTAATATCCTCAAAACCGATCAAGATTGGATCGGTTTGGGTTTTGCCTAAATAGATTGGTTTCAAACTGATGCACACCACTACAGCTCAGCGAGTCCGCGCTGCCGTGGTTGGCCGCGTCCTTCTGGACCCAGCAAACCTCCTTGAAATTAGGTGGTCCACAGTAAGTGCATTATTCGTGAGCCTCCAGTTGGTCGGTGGGCCCAGCACGCATCACAGCCGCACAATGGCTAGCGTCCCAAAACTGAATCGCAATCCAACGACCGCGTGCGGCTGTGATTTGCACCGGGCCACTAATCGGAGGAGATCCGAACTCTTCTTCTTAGCCTTGTGTTCTTCAAGGCCAACCCTGGAGTTCGGATCTCTTCCAGTCGGGTCGGTGTTTTATTACTCCGAAGTCCGAACAGCGTAGGAGTTGCTCAGAATCAGAGCAACCGTGGCTGCCAGTCAGTCGTTATCGTGGCTGTCGACCGTCGAGAACGGTGTCCTTTCATCTGCCACGTCAGCACAGGGACTGGTCGGTGTCAAATAAGATTTAAGAGAAATAAAATCTGAAAGGGACTAGTGGTGGTGTTTGAACCATATAAGCAAGAGTCATGAAGCTTCAGATTCCTTGCCGAAACTTTGAACTAGGGGTGGCAACGGGTCGGGTCGGGTTCGTGTCGTGTCCAAAACCTCTAGACCTGGACCCGACCCGTTTAACTAATCGTGTCTAGTTCCTAAACCCGTACCCGACCCGTTAATAAATAGGTAGACCCGATAAGACCCGGTAAGATCCGTTTACCACCCGGGTCTATTCAGTTGACCCGATCCGATCCAATCCGACTCGACCCGACCTGACCCGAAAGACCCACTGCTATTATATATTGTAGTATCAGATTGCGGGTAGACCCGACCCAACCCGACCCGCTGAATACTAAACGGGTCTTCCCGGGTCTACCGTGTCCAGACCATAAACCCGGACCCGACCCGTTTATTAAACGGGTCTATCGTGTCGACCCGTTTACGACCCGAATCTGTTTAGCCCTGACCCAGACCTGCTAACTTCGTGTCGGGTCATGTCGGGTCTGCCATGTCAGGTCCGAAGTTGCCAGCCCTACTTTGAACTCACGAGATCGGACTGGAAAGGCAAATTGGGTCTGGTCAGGTCAATAGATGCAGCCCAGTCAAAAACCATGGCTTGTTTCAAGTGCTATTACTCTCTAGCAACTGCTGCCTGGTAATTTTTTGAGAAATGCTATTTATGCCGACAGCTTTTACCGATTCTCTCACACAGAATGATGCGGCATCCAATCATATCGTCCCTTTACCTGTCGCTCCGGGCTGAGTGTGGTTCACTGATCAGGGCTGGGTGAAACAGACAGATGTGATCACAATACGTCATTTTGTGTGAATGAATCTGTAAAAGCTTCGGGGTAAATGGTATTTTTTTAATTATTTAGGATGTCTATGTCATCACTTTTCCATTCAGATTTTTGGAAAATTTTATTCACCCCAAAAATAATGAGTATACATTGCTTCCCTCCCATAGAAAACCATTTTCCATACCCCATCACCTCCAAACCTCCATACCCCATAACTTTGTCATTGGCATACCTCCGATGCCTGATGCATCCACCGTCCATTGTTGATATTGGCATCTCCGGTATCCATCTTCGATGCAGGCTTGTTGACGACACCACACACTTCTCCCTCAACCTCCAAGGCCTTTCACATGGTGAAGAACCCTTGAACCTTCCTATTGCTTCTCTCTGTCTCACACACAATGGATGCCCAAGAGAATAGAGAATCACAAGCAATCGAAACACTCCCCTCTCAAAATGTGTTGCGATGAGATGCACACATCCCTCCCTTCTCCTGGTGGGCCCTCGTGCATCACAGCCATACGACCTGTCAGTAGGGGTGGCAATGGGTCGGGCTGGGTCAAGTTGAGACATAGGTATAAGGGTAAAACACCCAACCCGACCCCGACCCGTTTAATAAACGGGTCAAAAACTTAAACCCAAACCCGACCCGTCTAATAAATGGGTTGACCCAACCCGACCCGTTTAACCCGTTTACTAAACGGGTCGGGTCCGGTTGGGTCGACAGAACCCATGCAAACCTGCCGGGTTGGGTCAAGACAAGTCGGATTGGGCCGGGTTTGATCGGGTTGGCTCGAGTTGGTTCGGGTTGGCTTGGGTCGGGTCAGGTCGGGTTGAAACGACCCATTTGGTAAACGGGTCAAATCGGGTCAATCGGGTTATAAGTACAAACCCGAACCCAACCCATTAAATAAACGGGTCAATCGGATCAACCCGTTTATGACCCGAACCCGTTTAGGCTAAATCCAAACCCGCTAACTTCGGGTCGGGCTGGCAGGGTCAAGAATTGCCACCCCTGCTTGTAAGTGAATCTTACTCCATTCGACTGCATACGGCTGTGATGCATGACGGGCCCACCGACCGACTGGAGGAGATCCAAACTCTCCTCTTTTGCATGTGACATTTTTCACCCCCCAAACAACATTTGACTGGAGCAACCAAAGAAAGAGAGCAGCTGGCCGTTGGATCCTTTTCATCCAACGGCCCACCATTAACTGCCTCCATGAGCACTTGGGAAAAAACCGAACAGCAGCAGTAGCACCTAAGCACCATACTGAATGTCGTATAATCGATCCAATTCTTGGAAATACGGCTCAGCTTCAAACCATAATAACTTTGTCGTCGACCGAATCCGATGCTTTCAGATATATTGGAAAGCTCTTCGAATCCCCTTCGATGTCGCCGGAGCTAATAAAAAAACTGAGTCAACCATAGCGAGAAACCACTTCGAAAAGTATCGACGGGTACACATCTCTGACTGAGGTACCTTCCCCTCCCCTTTTTCCCTTATCATATTTTTTCTATCGAGCTGTTGTTGCCTACCGAATATTATTAAGCATGTTCAATAGTTTTTTTTAAACTGGCCAATAATGTTTGGCACTGAACTGTCGAATATGCTGGACGACGGGTAAGGAAAGGGAAGGCAATGGCTGCTCCGGCGATGAAAAAAGTGGAAGAGGAGGAGAATGGTTGGAAGGGGAAGGGACAACTATCGAGAGCAAAGGCTCCGGCGGAGTATGACCGGCCGCCAGGTCTTTCACGGAAGTGTGATCTACCGATGGGTCGAAGTCGACGTTTTCGGGAGACGGCACAATACAGAGAAGATTAATGCACGCATCACACAGGACACAAACAAATAGACAAGGGATACTAGAAATCACGGAATAAGTTTTCCACTATCAAGATATTACAATCATCGGT
Source organism: Chamaelirium japonicum (assembly GCA_947650365.1). Classification (NCBI taxonomy): domain Eukaryota; kingdom Viridiplantae; phylum Streptophyta; class Magnoliopsida; order Liliales; family Melanthiaceae; genus Chamaelirium; species Chamaelirium japonicum. The sequence continues at coordinate 55,552 of CANTAL010000407.1, read as the reverse complement.
GGTAAGTTACCATTTGTCGGACCCCCGCACACGTATTTCAACCCACTACTTAGAACAATACTACCAGACCAATACCATGACGACGACAAACCACGAAAGCACAACAAGGGAGTACCGAGTGATACCGAGAGATGATCAACCGATGAAGATAACGAGATCGACGTGTCAAGGAACCTTGATGAATATCTAGGAACCTTATATCTAAGATCGGTTCGGTAAACACAACCCCCAAGATATCGGTTTAGTACATGGTCCAACAGATTTGTTCAGTGAACAGAACCGAACATTCCATTGAAACCCCAAAATGCCCTCACCGACTAGCTCTTGAGCATGGTGGCGAAGGCAGGTGTAAGCAACCGTGCGGAGGCGGGCACGAGCAGCGAAAAATGGCGGTAGCAAGCGCGAGTAACCGTGCGGAGGCGAGCACGAGTAGTGAAAGGTGGCGGTAGCAAGCGCGAGCATCGACCTCGAGTTGCACGGCGGCGAGTTGCGGAGAGGAGTTGCTTTGGATTCGATTTAGGATTTCTAGGTCTAGGGCTCATCCCACGGCCTATAGATCTTAGGTTTTAGGGTTAGGTTTAGGATCTTCGGTTCGGGTTTAGGTTCTTTTTGTTTTAGAGAAGAGTTGCATAAAATAAAAATTTAAAGTGGAGTGAGGGGTATTTTCGTCCACGTACCGGGTTGTCTGTCCTTTACCTAAAACCGTTACCTTTTGAGGGACTCTTCACTAAGATCCCCAAAAATGTAAGGAAGGGGAGGAAAAGAAGTGGAACTCCCTTGACACCTTGTTACTTATGCATCTACACATTGTCGCTTGCGCCTCGACGTGTAGTTGCTTGCCCATAGTTCTTTAGGTGTCATTTATACTCCCCGTTGTTTCCCTTCCATAGCCTCCATGGAAGTTTTTTTTTCTCCTTCTTCTTCCTCTTATGCCGTTCTTTAGCAACAAAACTCTATTATAGCAACTGTTATAAGCCGTCAATATGTTTTTTTTTTCTCGTATCATCGATGAGCTTACTAATATTCAAGAGAAGCACCACATTGTATATTATTTACAAATGTTATAAGTGTGATGAGACAAGTTTATAGTCGAATGAGAAATTAGAATTAGAAAAAAAAAACTACTAGACATGACCACAAAAACAAAATATATACCAAAACGAACAACTTTCAAACAAAACACCAGACTGTACAAGGAAGTAGTTGCAATGCCCATTTTAGCCCTCTCAAGTTAGAGCCATACTATCAATCTATAGAAGCAAAATAACAATGCACAATCATATTTCAAAACTTAGAATCGATTGTGACTCTAAGTGTCTAAATATGATTTTGTAAGTTGGAAATACTACTCTATAGTCCTGACATATGGTTGGTCATTTAAAAAGGGGTATATGATCATTTTCTATGTCTGATCATCTGAAATATTTACAGAAATACCACAAAAAAACAATATTAACACTGTTTGGTCCTATTTGATAGTTTGTATAAAAAGAGGTCCGTCGTAGTATTTATTTAGGTTTTTTGGTCCGATCTGGTATAACATCCTTAGAAGTTTGAAAGTGGATTTAAAAATATTCCTACTATGATTTAATCAAGCTATTCCTGTATAGCATGGCACGGGGTTCAACACCCCTGAAAGCAACATATGAGGTTTAGTTTTTCTTGGGGGTAATGTGCTTAAGATCCCTGACAACATATCGATATAGTGATAAGGACCGACAACAAGATGATTTTGCACCAGGTCCTCCCGTTTGGAAACAGTCCATTCTACACTTAGACCGTTTAAAAAATAACCATTTTACCCCTACACGCAACTGTACAATGAAATCACATTATAAGTAACATTTTGGTAATATAGAGTAACATTTACTACAATAAATCACTGTAGCATTTTTTAAATGAGATTTGATAAAAAAAAAAATTGCTACGGCGAAATCACTATAGCAATTGTTACTCTTTGCTATCACTATAGCACTTGTTACTCTTTATTATCGAATTGAGTAACAATTGCTACAATGATTTTATTGTATCAAAAAAAAAAAAAAAATATATATATATATATAATGATTTCTCAAAAAAAAAAAATGCTACAATTAAATCATTGTAGCAGTTGTTAATCAATTCGGTAATAAAGAGTAGCAATTGCATATTGTTACTTTTTTGCTGCAGTGAAAGAGTAGCATTTTTGAAAGTATTAGGGGCAGTTTTGCCATTTAAAGAGGAGAAAAAATAGACAAAGGGACTCGCTTTAAAAGCATCTTTTTTAGGAAGTACTCAGTCCAAAGCCATCCAATTGTTTGTCCTTTACACTAAACCGATCTATTGTCAGGACCTATCACTCCGCGTTTCATAGTCAGAAAGTGATGGGAAAGAGAGAGGATTCCCTCCCTTAAGTGATGTTAGACGTGTTTGGTAGTCGGAAAAGTGAACAAGAATCATAATACTTTTATACCTAAATTACCCCCATGCTAGTGTAATTGGGGGGAAAGTGAGGGGATTCTCATTTTAGATATTTTTTCGTGCAGCGTTCTTGTTCAAGTACGCGAACACAGAGCAGGCAGATGAAGAGGCTACTGGCGAGGATGAAGAATGTGCCGTATCCCATCGCCGGATGGCGATGCTGGCGTCATGGCTGCCACTGCTGTGCCGGGCAAGCAACGGTGCCGACGCTCCGATCCTGAGCAGTACCGATAGAGCTGAGATGGTGAGGGTGCTCGACCTGACAATCCAGAAGCTGAGCTGGGACCAGCAGGAGGAGGTGCTGGCGCTCTGGCTCCACCACTTCACCTCCTGCCCCGACTCCGACTGGCCCAACCTCGAGTCCTGCTACACCCGGTGGTACGCCGAGTCCCGGGTGCTCCTCCTGAAATGACCCTTGAAGTTCCTGATCTTACCAGTACCACAGTGGCTGGCCTGGTATCTATTGATAGCATGCACATATATTTTTAATATAGGGTTCATCAGTAACAATATGATTGATCTGCCAGAAAATATGAAGAATTGTTGTACAATTGTTATTCAACATCAAGATCTGCTTTGGCCGCTATGGCGGTCAAAGCTGATCTAGAGAAGGCTTATGATCATATGCATTGGGAGGCGTTGCAGGAGGTTATGCAGCGTATGGGTTTCCATCCAGTATGGTGCTCATGAATCTTGTAATGTGTTACGACGGTGACAATGCGACTCCTGATCAATGGTGAGGTCTGTGGGGATTTTTTCTCCGAGCTGTGGGTTACACTAGGGGAACCCTTTGTCCCCTTATCTTTTCATTCTGGTATCTCGAGTTATACAATGGGAGTTAGATCAGAGGCTCCAAGTGGGCGATATCGATATTGATGGCATTGCCACTTGCCGAAATCCTCAACCCGTGATTAATTTCTATAGCCTATGCGGATGATTTCATATTCTTCACCCGAGCTACGATGATGGATGTGTGGGGATTAAGGGTGGTGTTCGCACGAGTTGCAAGGTGTACGGGATCATGTGTGAACCCCCCCAAGTCCAGTGTTAAGTTTTCTAAATGTGTCACAAAAAGGGGAAGAACTCGATTGGAGCGAGGATCCTGGTCCTTGGCTATATCTCGGTGTTTCGATTAACGAGACTAGAGTTCCAGGTGCACACTATCAGTTCATTGTGAGTAGGCTGGAGTCACGATTATCGGGGTCGAAGGCCCAGTTGTTGTCTCAAGCAGGGAGGTTGATGTTGATTCAAGTGACACATGCATCTTATATCGTGGGAGGCGATCACGACGGGGTTTCGACACATGCATCTTATTGTTAGATACCATCACGACTCAAAACCCGGGTTGTAAGGGGAGGTCCACATGGGGTATATTAAGCGGGTGATGGGTGCTTCCCTTACCGATGTGGGACTATCCGTTAACACTCCCCCTCACGCGGAGCACGCGTGGCAAGGATCCTCCCACGCGGAGCACACGTGGCAAGGCACGATCAGTGGGGAGCACCCGGAGCGGGAGCGGAGCAGGAGATGGTGAACCCAGCTCTGATACCATGTTAGATACCCTCACGCCTCAAAACCCGGGTTGTAAGGGGAGGTCCACATGAGGTATATTAAGCGGGTGATGGGTGCTTCCCTTACCGATGTGGGACTATCCGTTAACACTTATATCGTGGGAGGCGATCACGACGGAGAAAGATCAAGGTGGCCTTCAGATCCAACGTTTCATCCCTAGACAACAACAATTGGGTGTTGCTACTATTGAATTGGCAACAGTGGGAGGTGTTATAAGCTTCTGCCGGATTACGTCGGACAGTTCGGATGATTCAGAGAATGGATTATTCTTCTACAGGGATTCGGCCAAAATATTTTAGCAATTCTTTGCGGAGAAATACATCCCACGTCGGAAATTTCTGCCAAGCGAGAGGGGGTAGACTTATAAATGTTGCGGGTTCCTCCGGGAGTGCATTTGTTCTTGTGGAAAGTACTCCATGGGACCTTACCGACGGCTATATACCTTCTTGAGGCGCCGCTTGCGTATGGGATACGGAGAGTGCCCTTGGTGTCGTGATCTTGAAGAAGACATCAATCATGTTTTTTGGAAGAGTTATTGGGCTAGGGACTATTGGAGGGCGCTGAAGCAGTTGACCGGGCTCAATTTCTTCCAGTTGGACATTCAACAGCCTAGTTTGAAGGAGGAACGTACGTTGGAGATCAAACCCGATCCTGGGGGAATCCTTGGCGGTGGCTATGTGGTTCCTATGGTAGGCTTGATGCGAGAAACTTTTTGGGAGGCAGAGGAAGTCACCATCAAGGCTTGTTCACAGAGGGCAATCGCTTCTTGCCCATTTTGTCAAGCGGTACCAGACTCCTACACCGAGAGGTTTATCGGGTAGGTCAGTCGAGTTCATTGTTTCGACGGACGCCGCCTTCAAGTCATTGGACGAGGTGGCGAGTGGATCTTGGATCCTCGCGACTACAGCAGGACAGGTGTGTGTTGCAGCTTCTTTCCAGTGTCGGGTGCACTCCCCTCTGCAGGTAGAAATTTGGGCTATCAAAGGGGCCCTAGAAGAACTGGATAGAAGGACCTCTAGCGAGTGGTGGTGTTAATTGATGCTGTGAAGGCTCGAGATGCCGTTTTGTTTGGCAAATGGTGTACAGTGGAACTTGGTCCACTAATTCAAGATTATCAGCAACTTGGGAATGGCATGCTAGAAGTAGCGATTCACTGGGTTTCCCAAACTGCGAATGGAGCGACGCACTGGTAGGCACAAGACGCGAGGCTTCATGTGGTGGAAGGTTATTGGGATGGTGTTATCCCTAATGTGCTTTCAGCTCTAGTGTCTGTAGACCTACAGATCATCATGTCATGACCATCGTTGGAATACCAAAAAAAAAAAAACATATAAGAATTAATACAGAAGTGGTATTCAACTAACATCACAGCCTTCTAAGGTCCTTCGATCTGGGGGTGGCAGTGGTGCGATTTAAAACTGAAAACCGTTGTAAACCACACCGCATGGTACAGTTTTGGTTTGCCAAAATATAATTCCGTCACGGTACGGTGCAATTTCGATTTTCGGTGAAGCGGTCGGTTTTGGTTTTGATCAAAACTGTATCGTTTATACTATTATAATGATAAACCAAGATGTATCATATGGTGCGATTGTGGTTTTACATAATGGTATACCATCACAGTGCAGTTTTGGTTTTGCCCAAAACCACACCATTGCCATCCCTACTTCGATAAATCTTTAGTCTGTATTCCTACTCCATCCCTTTATGTGATTATTCGTGATGCTAGCTGCTTAATGTCTGAAATCAGAGAATGCTTAATGTTTAATGTCCAAACGACACGACTTGTGCGCACGTTTGGCTCGGATGTTCCCCTAACCCAACCTTTGCATATTCGGACAAGACAGCCTTTGCAAAAAATCGTATTGCAGGTGGCATTATATTATATACCAGTATTTCTCATGCCTGTCGGTACTGCAGCAACTGTCTTTGGTGGCACTCCTCCGTCACCTCTGGCAGCCACCGCCACCCTCTCACCTATGCCGACCACCGCCGCCCTCTCACCTATGTCGGCCACTCATTTTATTGTGCAAAAAATTGTTTATGTTTTCACCTTATCGGTCGATCATGTTATTACCTTATCGGTGACGGTCATACAATGGTTGGATGAAGTGATTTACCTATTAGATCGGGTCGAGTCGGATTAGGTCGGATCGGGTCAACTGAATAAACCCATGCGGTACACGGGTCTAACGGATCTTATCGGATCTACCCGTTTATAAACGGGTCGGGTATGGGTTTAGGATCTAGACACCATTAGTTAAATGGGTCGGGTCCGGATCTAGGGGTTTTGGACACGACACGAACCCGACCCGACCCATTGCCACCCCTACAATCATATACAATGGTTGGATGAAGTGATTTATCTATTAGGTGTATGTATACAGAAATCTTACAAGAAATAAATAAAACGCAACTCACCTGTAACATCATCGTAGAAAGCAACAAGGGAGCTGATTTCCTGAGCCACACGCATTGTAAAATTCAGGAGGGAATGGGTTGGGAAACCATGAAACTCCATACCTTGATAGCATGCTGCAATTTACAAACACCACCCTAATCAACGAGGATCGAAAACAAAAGTTCAGCATCACATCAAAGAATCAACACACAGCATCAACTGCACAGATCGACCAGTAAACAGCCCACTAAACATCAATCACACCAACCAACCAGGAAATAGTCAACAAAAAGAGCCCAGAAAACAAGTGATCAAAGCAGCAAAGCAAAGAAGATAACCCAACAGTCCATGCGAAGCTGCCGCCCCAAAACAACAGCACCCACTACCGAAAAAAAGGGCAAATGGCAGTAACTTGAAGCAGACTATAAATGGAGCAAACAAGTCACGAAGGACATGTCGTGCCCCAAAAATCCACTCGTTAAATCTAGCCGTGAATTCTTGGGGTGTGGAAAAAGAATTAAAGCAACTTCATACCATACATTTCCATTCGCAAGAGAAGTAAATACAAACTTTTATTTATTTCAACTGCAATTACAGTGCCAAGTCCCCGAAAGAAAGTGCAAAATACAATCATATAATAAAACTTGAAGCTCCTCGCTCCTCAAGTTTCGGGTTCTCCATTTTCAGAGTAGAAATGCTTGTACAGGGGATCTGCAGCTTATATAGGGTCAGCTTCTTCCTGAGTGTACGCCCACCCTGCCATGTTACTCTCTGCAGTAGGGTCGTTTGTAGGGGGGTGAGCTTCAATTTTTACTTTCATAAGCCCACCAGTTACTATAAAAGAATATCATGCTATCACAATTCATTAATCGTACTATCTTATGTCAAGGTATGTACTATTGACCAATTCAGGGAATATCTTTCGAGCCTTAGCCCGGGCTAGTCCCACACCCAAGAAACTCTTTTAGGCCGTAGCCAAGGCTAGCCTAACACCCAAGGAACACATTTCCACACATCTAACACGATGACTAATAAGATTAAATCACATTGTAATATGTGATATTCCATCAAAGTAAGGACCAATTATTCTACCTTTTGGGTGGAGTGATGGTGATAATCCCGATGTACGATTTTTTCGGAGGTTCATAAAACAAATTAGGGTATTGGTTTGTGGCCAAAATTCTATACTCCCTTTTCATTTAAATTATTCACAGGGTGCAGGTTGTTCTGTCACGAGCATGTGACCGCAAACGGAACTCAATTTTGAGTATGTTTGCTCAAAATATGACCAAAAATGCCCATGTATGGCTAGTTTAAGGATTCTGGTTGTCTTTAATAAGATTCTTATTTGCTTTTAGTAAATGGGGTTCTAGTTATAAATATGGATTTGCTCTAAAACTGACTGAATCCAATCTTAATTGACTGTAGCAGACTTACTTGGTCGCGTTCAATTGAGATCATGAGTTTTTAGGCCTAATGGGCTCGACCCAATATATTAAGGTTAATAGTCTTGGGTTGAGCCCAATACCATTTAACTGAGTTTGACCAGCTAACTATTGGGCGGTCCTGACTTAAATGGTATGGTCCAAATGATTTTTAGTTAGACTGAACCCGAATTGATTTAATCCAATACATTTGGGTTGGAACCACTTGATGTGACCTAACCATGTTAAATTGGCTAACCTGATAACGTAAGGTGGCTAATTGATTTCGTGTATGGCGTATAGTGGCGACCGACGGTGGTCCGACGATCGATGGCTGGCGGTAGCCGGTGGCTGGCGACGGTGGACAAGTGGGGTGGTGTGGTGGCTGGGGTAGGCCTTCTCTCTTTTGGGATTTATGAAGAATGGTGGGTGATCGGACCCCTATACATACTAGTTTTTAGAATCCCAAAGTTATTTAAATAAATCCAATTGTTAATAGTCATTAACAATTTACATGTGAGAATAGGAAGGGCCTCTCTTCTACTATAAAGGAGAATCTCTGGGGGGGTTTAGTTGTAAAGTGCCTCTAGATTCTTTGGCATTTTATATTAATTTTTGTATACTCCTAGAAGGGTATTTATGTGGGTGATCAGGGTTCAAATCTTACCTTTGGCAATTTTCTACTTTTTTTTTTTCGCCTATCAAACAAAATCGAAAGATAGTGAAATTATATATGAAATCGTACGGTTCGGCATGTCCTACGCAATGGTTATTTTGGGTTTATGATGATTTTGATAGTTCAAAACATGTTTTGTCACTAATAAATGAATTTAAAATTGATAATTTTTTTTTTTCTTTTTATCCCGTGGGATTGCAAGACACCTCAACAAGTAGATGTATGCATACATCAATAAAAACAATTTTTCCAACTGGCTAAAACATCATGAACGACACCTGGACAAGTAGCCGTATCACGTATGCATATCTCACTAAAACAAATTTTCCAACCGTTTTCCAATAGTCAAGAAGGGTACCCATTAGACCACCAACAAGTCACCACTAGCCCAAGCTTTCCAAATGAAGCGACTCTTGACATTGGCATGGTCGTCGAAAAAAAACCCATATTTCAAAGGAAGAGCCCTACGACAGAATGATTTAAAAAAGACAATAAATAAGAACATGATGTAGGTAGCAAGGCCCATTACACGAAAAAGCCAAAGAATAACTTTCCAGTTTCCCAAGAATAGACACAATGCAAACCACATAGGAGTAACAGAATGGGCACCAAAGAGCAAAGCTAAAACATCAGTTGTTTATTATCGTTGTCAAGCACCTTATCTTTCATCACTCGATAGAATTCAAAAATTCATCAAGAGCTGAAAGCTATCACAACCATGTTGCTAACACTACAGTTTGACTAGAAATGTACAAAAAGAAACCTAACACATAAATTGACATTCAAAATCCCTCCAGTATTAGGGACCCACATCTTTTTATCAACATTCCCATGTCCCTAAGGCTCCAAATTATCATAAAAAAGTACTTGATCTTAAGACTTCTAAGAAACTTAGGATGGCAAAGGAAATCCCTCCGACGCTAACATGTAGACAATCTAGGATTCCTTAAAGCATATGAGATCAATCACAATATTACCACATATCGTCAAAACGTTTATCACAATACCACCTAACCTCAAAAAATGATATAAATACCAAATCCCACCTTAGACCTAGCAAATATTCAAGTACCTGCAACTTGCTCACAAAGTCTTTCTAGATAGCGGACCCTCAAGAAACCTCCAATACAATCCCAATCGAACCTTTCTCTAGATAGAAATCCCATGGTTTTACAATTTGAAACCTCAAATAAGACCTCCAACATTGTATCTGCAAAGTCCCCTAGCATACAAAGGAGCTCAAACTAGGAAATAAATCCTAATTAAAATTGAGGGTCAAGAAATACCGCAATGTAATTTTTCTAGTATCTTCGACCTATAATACAGAAGAACGGAGAGAAAGACGAGGAAACATTTAATAGATGTAGAGTTGATTGGATGAAGTGGAGAGGGACTTCATGGTGTGGCCAACACACGCTTCTAAGACTTAAAGGTAGTATGCAAGAGATCAATAAGGCCCATAATGTTGTATGGTTTAAAATGCTGGGAAATAAAGAGGGCTCAGGCTCACAAAATTAGCTTGGCATATGAGGATATTGAAGCGGATGCGCAAAACAACTAGAAAGGATAAGGTGAGGAATGATATAGAGAATGTACAAAGTAGAGGCGTCGACTCCAATAAAGGAGGGTCTCTGATTATTATGGAGGGTACAAGAAGAGAATACACAAAATTGTATGGGTGAAGTCGTTAGAACTTAGAAGAGCATGCAAAAACTTGCAGTCATGGTAACGATAGCTCTTAACAAGAATGCTTACCGAAGAAGGATTCATAAAGCCGACACCAAATAAAAAGGACAAGACTTTAGTAGTTATGATTATGGTCATGGTTTATGGTTATTGCCCGAAGAATCCCATGAAAGTAGAGAGGAGGAAATGTCACCTTACTAAATAGTAAATACCACACAAGATCTTAAAAACACAGGCTTCCTTTAAGCACACCGAGGACCTTATTCACTTTTATAGGTTCTAACATGATGAAAATACCACAAAAGAAATGATTTAATACAAGAAAAAACAATAAAATATCGACTATAGTCTGGATCTTGGAAATTTTATACTTATTTCGTGACTAGAGGTCCGTAGGTTTGGATGGAGATTTTTTTTTTTTTTTTTCATAATCCTATAAAATGGGTGGTGTCCAAAATCATAATATGAGCTTAAATGAACCTAAATGGGCTTCAAAATTACTGAGAATCACAAAGTTGTCCTCAATGTGGACTCATTGAGAGTAGTCATGATTATTCTCTATTCAATTAACCCTAATTTTATGGCAATATTCTCCTCTGATTCGATCATCTAACAGTTGTTAGTCATGGTTCATCCTCCCTTGTTCACTTGTCCAACTTATATCCTTTTGCTTTTTCTTGGACAGGCTATCTTCTCTCGCAAATAGGGTACTTATCATAAAAAAGAATGTACACCTTTCACGTGATTAGTTTTTGTGTCTAAGACATGCGTCATTGATATATGTTGATGGAACTTCATCTAAAAATGAATCACTTAATGCAAGCCCTCCCATGTTCTAGCTGGTGGTCTTGCTTATTTGATCATCTCCTAAGCAAAGGTTGCACATGTTGTTCATACTGTAAGCTATTTCACCACTCCATAACTCTGTTCAGTCTAACTTTCCAACTCAATGATCAAAAGATCTAGATTAACATAACTAACCCGCTCGTCTTATCATCCTCCTAAGCTCTAAGCCTATACTAATGCTATCTAATTTTATATTACTAGCCTATATGTCTTGGAATTTCTATGATTAATGGTATTGCAAATAAGGTACTACCTCCCTAGCATTGAGCTAAGAATCACGCATTAATCTTAGACTGCCACAAAGGTTGTTTGGCTTCCTTGTCCTTTATACTTCCACTCCTCTCACAATATTGTGATCGTCAAATATTAATTAAACTACCAATGGATTGGTTTATAATGAAATGGAACACATTAAGTTTTAAATGCTACTCCATATATATAATCGCTTATCAATATCCAATATACTCAGAAATTTATTTCTATTAATAACAAGAAGACCAAAAATATTTAGCCCGCTGGGAATATTGTTCCACTTTAGCCAATCGGCTTATACTTTGTGCTACAAAGATCCATGTAGTTCCCCTATATCAATTTTCCCTTCTATACTTTTTTATCAGAATCTTTCCTAGTCTAGGGGAACCTTGGAGGGTAGCGTCCTAGTTACATGAGCGTAAATGGATAACCAATAAGGTAGGTCTCCCAACTCGGCGCCAACTATCCCTTAGGGCGTGTTTGTATTCAAAGCAAGAAAGTGAAGTGCATTTGAGTGAATTAAGATAATCTCTTGAAAAGAGGTTTGACTTTGGTAAACCTTTCAAGACAATAATCATTCCTTCTCAGTTCTAATTCTTTCTCTTCTCAGTTGATTTCGAGTACATATTTTTATAATTTCACTCAAATTTACTTCACTTCACTATACAAACATGGCCTATCTGTCAAGTTGTCTTGGTTAGGTTTCTAAAGAACAATTTTAGAGGGTTGATGTCATGTTGACAGATGGTCTATTTTTTCAATCTTTTTGTGAATCCTTCTTGATTAGAGTCTTGCTCTACAATCGACCCCATTAAATGGCCAAGACTTGGACAAAGGTGATGATGATACATGAAGAAACATTACCATGTGGTTTCAAACTTTCAATATTGTTTTACACTCTGAGTTGGTGAAAATTGAGGTGATTAGAATCTAAGTATACGTGTTGGCCGTTTGTGTGACATTGCATTCTTGCTACTTTTCATGACTAGCTCAAGCAACAATTTAGAAGACCAACCAACAATATTGGGTGTGATCATGGTCATTCCTAGTTGATAGGGGCCATAGGGCAAAATAAAAGGAAGCAAGAGGCAAGCAAAGGTACTTAAAAAGAAGCAAGAGGCAAGCAAAATAAAAAGAAGCAAGAGGCAAGCAAAGGTACTTAAATAGCAGTAGGTTATAGCAAGCAATCCAACTAATTCTATTTAAAATATTATAACTTTAACACGAAGACTACAACCTAAACTTTCTCAGATCTTCAAATATTCATGAAACGCTATCCAACACCAAACCACCATATTATTTAAATTTTCTAAAAAAGCAATTAATTATTAATGCTCAAGATCATCAACACCATCATACAAATTCAAGAGCCCTGAATAGTTTGAAAGATCCGATCAACTTATCTATGTACTCATAGATCAATGTCCACAACTATTGAACTTGATTAGCCAAACATGCTTTTGGATCTAATAGGCTCTATCATGATGAGTATGTAGCTAAGGAGAGAATGAATTGGAGACGGGAGATCGGAGAGGACATCATGTTGCCAAATGCCCTCTTATGCAAGGGGTTTGCCAAGATTGTTTTCCATCTTCTGAGGTCTGCCAAGGAAACTTGGTGTTAAGCACTTCTTAGATTTGGTCTTTTGTCTGCATTTATTTTACTTATGGCCCTACATGTTTGTAGCATTTTCCTAATGTTATTTGATGGGACATTTCGGAAGAGAGAAACAAAGGATCTTGAAGGGATTAAAGTACATATTGATTTGGGTCTTCATCACTGCTATATCGAGTATCACCATCGATCGAGGGTTAAGAGCTTGGACATAAGAGTTCTTTCTTGGATGCACTATGAATCATATGATGCAAAAACCAGAATTGGGCGCAATCAAGCAAAGACCAATTTAGAAGCAGCAAATATTGCCCTTTAATTTGTTAATTTTATCAATTTAGCCATAATCAAGTAATTTAAGCTTTTTAGTGCTTCAAGTGGAGGGCTGGGATTACAAGTAAAAAAAATTTCCCATCTATAGACGACGACATGGAGAGGTTATAAATTGTTTCCGGATCTTCAAGTTATAGAAACAGTCTGAAAAGGTGTTTGCAAGTAAATTGCTTACAAAACTTTTTCGATGGAAATTTCTCCACATTAGATAGAATGAGGGAGAGGGGACAAAAACATTGGAGCAGTAAAATCCACAATCCAACTCTAGTCCACAAGAAAATTACACTACACTATTGTAAACTCAACAAAAGATGTACACAAAATAAGATAGGAATGCGACATGAATACCCATAAGAAAATTACACTACACTGTTGCTAACTCAACAAAATAAGACAAAAATACCCACCAGGGGATAGGGGAGTTGGTAAGCAACTAATGCTTTGGTGAGGAGGTTGTGGGTTCAATCCCCCCCCCCCCTCGATTTACCCAGGAGTGCGTAGGAAAACTTCCGAGTGGATTGGTGCGCATTCCCGGAGGGATTAGTCCGAGCCCGAAGAGGGGTCCATTGCCCGAAAGGTTTCGAGACGCTCGTCGATGTCAAAAAAAATAAAGATAGGAAAATAAAATTTTCATTCAACATCGATCTTCTTTTTTATAAACACACTTACTTGACTTAAAAAAAACTATGACTCTACTTGGAAAGAAAGAACTCAAATTTGATTTTATTTTATTTGAATTTTATCCTAAATGGTAAATACCTCCAAACATATGCCATGAGTTGAGAGGAAGAGACAAAGAACAAACCACTTAATAGGAGGTTATCACGGATTACTTTCTTAATCCACATTGACTAGATAGGCATGAGAAAGTGTCTTGTGAATCCTTCCTTTTCTCTATCTATCTTTAGTTGATTCAATTGGGATTTGATACCCCAACAAACTAGGACTCTTTTTCTTTCTTTATCTCTGTGATTATCCTAGAATGCCTAGAAGACAGAAATTTGTTGCCAAGTTATAACAAGCATGTTTAATGGTAGGTCCTAAAAAGTACCAACTGAACTCCTACAAATTTAATGGTAGGTAGTCAGCATATTCAAAAGTTCTAGAAATTAGGATATCGAAGTCGTACGGTTTTGTTTTCTGCACACTGACAAATGGAGGGTCCAGTTCTTTTTTCTTTTCAGAGTCCTAGACTGACTCAAAAAACTAAAAATCACTAAGGACAACAAATAAAAGTTAACATAGAACCCAACCTAAAACTCGATTTGCCCCTGAATTAACTCCAATGTAAAATTAAAATCAACCAAATCTATGACTTGATTGGACCCTATCCGAACGTGCTTCTTGACGCTTTCAACCTATTTTTCAGATCACCCATCTTTTATATTTACTATCAAGAGCAATGCCTGACTGCAAATACATCATATATTGATTTGCCATTTTTTTACTAACCCATCATGTTAGTCAATCCATTGTTTCACAAAGTAAGTGCATTTTCCAAAATAACTCTTGGACTATATTATTTTTTCACAAGCATGATTTCACAAAAAAAACTACCTATGCAGTACGGGTTTCTACAAATTTCAAGAAAATGGCTGCGACCTCCCATACCCGATCATGCTTCATGCTAATAGCCTAATAAGGACACTGTTAGTGGATGCTTCTATCTTCCCATAACAGGGAGACATGAGAGAAAAGATGATCATGTTGGCGAGAGTTCAGCAAGAAGTATGATTATTAGATAGATTTTGTCGTTAGTAAGTTGTCCCAGATAACTTGGAGGTTTCTCCACTCCATGGTGCTTCTGTTATTTGGTTTTGATGCGTTATGCATCGCTTCCTTACTTTAAAAAAATCCATTGATGATAAAGCAACAAAATATACTCATAGCTTATGCAAATAAGAGAATTCACAATCTGAGACGTTCAACAAGCTAGAAGATTATGGACACTAATTGCTCCGAAGAAAGAATCCACAATCTGCATGTAAGAGCCGTTTTAATATAAGCACCGAGATTCTATCTAAAGACCAAACAAATGCAATTGCATAAGCTCTAAAACATACATAAATGATATGTAAAATTTCAACAAGTACAGACCTGTTACCATTCAAAAAGGCAGTTGGCTGAATTAACAGGAACTTGCATCTAGTTTCCAATACAACAATCGAGACGGCCTCAAAAACTCGCCAATCCCACCGGCACTCGAAATGCCTCTCGTCACAACAGTTCTCTTAGCGTCGACGTCAATTAGTTTCTCACACGAATCCATATAATTTCTTAACAAATGTAAAACTTATACTTTTTTCCATGCTCTCAAGTCTCAATCTCTAGTCCCTCCTTCGCCAAGTCTCTTGCTTCCCTCTCCTCGTGCAGTTCCAAAAGTATTCATCAATTGAAGCCAAACTTGAACATCACCCTAATCCAACTTGCCAATTCCACTAGCAATTCAATCCCTAGATCAGTTCCCTCACCACTAATACCAATCTGGTTCCCAAATCAATATAATTCGAAACCAATGAGGGGAAAAAATCATATGGTTCCCACAATATCATCATTTAGTCCATCTTCCAATGAATCCCCCCCGGCCTCCTTCTCTGTCATAGTAGCATACCGCCGCAGTTTCTCATCGAACACCACCTGCGGATCTTTCTTGATCAAGGTCCCATCCTCCCGATAAGCATCCCTCAAGAACACTGCCCAGTTCATCTCGGTGCCGGCGAGATAGAACGCCCGTGGCTGCTTCAGCAGCATTTGGTACGTGTGCCTCGTGAGGCTGAACTCCTCCTTGAACTCCACGATGTGGTGTATCGATGCCCGCTTCTCCGGCATCAGGTTCAAGAACTCGTGCAGCACCCCGACCCGGTACTTCTCCGCCTCCACCGTCCACGGCTTCAGACCCGAGCCGTCCGAGTAAGGGGATATCAGCGGGAGCGTGCTCAGCAGGTTCATCTTCCTCTCGTCGTCCTCGTCCAAGTGCAGGGATTTCCCGTGGGGAATGGTGAACTGGAAGGTCCTCCGCACGCGGTCCTCGTCGGGGACAAAGTCGCGCTCAAGGGCGCTGACGGCAAGGCTCGGGTCCCATGCGGCCAGCTCGAGCACATGGCGGCCGTCGTCGGGGTCGACGGCAACACGGAAGAACTCCGGGTACTTCTTGACGCGGTCGCGGAAGTCGTCGGGAAGGCCAAAGAGGAGGCGGCAGTGGTGAAGCTTGGCGAGGGGGATGCGGTGGTGGGCAGAAAGCATGAGGAGCTTGCGGACGGAAGTGATCCTTTCTGGCTCCACGGCGTCCATGATGGCGCGCTCCTCGGCTAGGAGGGACTCCATTAGGGGCGTGAAAGCGAGGTGGGGATTGGAGTCAGGGGGGAGGCGGGGGAGGCGGAGGAGGAGAGGGTGGAGGGCGGCGGAGCGGGCGGGCTTGCGTCCACGGGGGAACCCGAGCTCGCGGTGGAGCTTTCCGGCGTCCGAGAGGGGGAGGAGGTGACCGGGCTGGCGGGAGAGGAATGATTTAGTGCGGGTGAGGAAGCGGAAGGTGGCGTCGCGCTCGAGGATTGCCTCTAGGTGGGGGAGACGGCGGATGGGCTCCGGGTGGATGGGCTTGGTGCGGGGGCTCTCCTGCTTCTTCTTTAGCTTCCTCCGCCGCTTGGAGCTGAGGAAAGGGGCAAGGAGGGCGGCGGCTGCGGCGGCGGCCGTGGAGAGATTAGGGTTAGGGTTTGGGAGGAGGGCTGAGGGGAGACGGAGTGTTGGGAGGGCCGACTTCTCCGTTGAGAGGAGGCGCCACGCCATTAAGGCTGTATGTTCTTCACCTGCTTCCCTTCGGTTCTCGGGATAAACGTGACTATGGGCTAGGCCTGATCCGAATCCGATCCGAAATCACTGGTCCGAGATCCGAAAAAAAAAAGGGGGTGGCAAGAGATCCATCCCGTGAAAAGGATCCCTACATGTTTCACTAAACCAAATCCCAGCTCTCTCCCGATCCCATCTCTCTCCCGAGCGGCGACGGTGATAGCAAGAGCTTGACCTCCTGACCCCTACGAGCTCGACCTTCAACTGATGCATCGCATCCCATCCCGACGACAGCCACCATCGACCGTGCATCACACCTCACTCCGACGGCAGCCATCGCCGGTGAGGAGGGAGGAGGTGGGGCTCCGGCGGCTGCATCGCATCCCAACCCGACGGCAGCCACCGCCGACCGTGCATCGCACCCCACCCCTACGGCAGTTATCGCCGACCGGTGTATGGCACCCCAGCCTGACGGCAGCCACCGCCAGTGAGGAGGGAGGTGGGGTCTGGCAACAGCGATCAGCGGAGACGATCAGATCTAGCACCGGTCTCTATGTCATGGACGGCTCGCTAAGTCCCTCATAAAAAAAAATGCTCGTGTAAAAAGATCTTTTTGATAATCTTTTACTCCGACGGCAGCCATCGCCGGTGAGGAGGGAGGAGGTGGGGCTCCGGCGGCTGCATCGCATCCCAACCCGACGGCAGCCACCGCCGACCGTGCATCGCACCCCACCCCTACGGCAGTTATCGCCGACCGGTGTATGGCACCCCAGCCTGACGGCAGCCACCGCCAGTGAGGAGGGAGGTGGGGTCTGGCAACAGCGATCAGCGGAGACGATCAGATCTAGCACCGGTCTCTATGTCATGGACGGCTCGCTAAGTCCCTCATAAAAAAAAATGCTCGTGTAAAAAGATCTTTTGATAATCTTTTACTTAATAATGCAACATAGAAAAAAAAATATCCCTTTTTAAAACTAAAAATGATGATCATTTATACAAAAATACAATTTAGAAAATAAAAATGGCAATGAAAAAATGAAATCCGACCTGCCGGATTCGAACCAGCGACCTAAGGATGTCTGAAGGTGATACCAACTACAGTCCTCCGCTCTACCAACTGAGCTAAGGTCGGTTGCTGATCTTACATGATATGTAATCATAATTAAGCAAATATTAAGTGGCACAATTTTTTGTGAAATCAGCATTGAATACATGATTTAATATATACTATAACTTGTAAGACACCCAGATAATGCCCGGATGAACTTGATGCACGCCGCTTAACACAGACAGCATCATAGCCGTCCAAAAAATAATATGCACTATGAAGTAATTGTGATTCACTGTTCGGGTGTGATTCGCTTGTTAGAGAGAGAAAGATAAATAATACTAATAATTTTTTTAATTAATATCAAATGATTATTAAAAGTTATTGAATGTGTTTATCATTGTGGGCACCGAAAGTAGCCCACGGGTTGAACCCGACCCGTATGTGAAAAATTGGCCCTCACACAATGGTCCACATGCGAACTCGGCCCACACACAACGGCCCGCATGCGAACGCGACTCGCACACAGCGGCCCGTATCTAAAACGGACCTGACTCAATACAAACAGGCCCCATCGGACCCGCAACCCGAACTCAAAAAGGGGACCCACTGGCCCCCCCTTCTTGGAACCCGTGCCCCCTCCCCATGGGGAGGTGTGACCGGTCATGAGGGGAAGAAAAGAAAAAAAAACGAGAAAAAAAAAATCTAAACCGCCTCGATGCGGGGGGAGATGACGTGGACGTCTACGCAACCGTAGATCCGCGATGATCCCTCGATCTGACGGACAAGATGACGTCGTGCCGCCATGCAATCGGAAGGTGCAAAGATGACAACTTATCTTCAAAGATCAAGTCACATCTTGCCCATAACCATCCCCATAAAAAAAGGAAGGGATCAAGGTTATTCCCCCCAAATAAGGGAACAATATCTTGATGGTTATGAGGGAAGATATTGGATACAACTAAAAGATTACAACCATATCTCTCCAAACCTCCCCCCTTTGCTTATAAATAGAAGGGGTGGGGGAAGGCATCAAGGGTCGAAAGCTGAAGACAAAAGGGCTCTGCAAAAAGGAGCTCCAACGCTTGAAGACCGAAGGTTTCACGAGGCACGGCAAGCGCGTCCTACAGGAACACTTAGCCCATCAAGTCCTCATCAATGTGAAGACCTTGCACTCGAAGATCAAGCTTTGACTCCTCGCACGAAGAAGAAAGCTCGGAGAAGAAGACCCGGAGTCGTCGTCACCCCAACTTCTCCAACGATCTTCATCAACTCCGAAGACGCCATAAGCAAAAGCCGGAGAAGAAGATCGAAGCCGATAACACCCCATCGTCTTCAACAAAGGCGTCGACTCCTCGCACGAAGAAGAAAGCTCGGAGAAGAAGGCCCGAAGCCGGTGCTACCCCCGCCGTCTTCATCAACAAAATTCGACGCTACAACTGTCACACGAAGATCGGTGCTACCCCGTCGTCTTCAGCAACAAAAACCGACGCTACAACCGTCGCATGAAGATCGGTGCTACCCCGTCGTCTTCATCAATAAAAACCGACGCCACAACCATCGTAAGGAGATCGGTGCTACCCCCGCCATCTTCAAAAGAAGTCTTCGATTCTGATCACTCCAAGAAGCTCGGAGAAGAAGAGAAGCCAAACCGACGCCACAACCATTGCCAAAGCCGGAAGAATAAAGAAGCCTCGAAGAAATAGTCATCGTCACTCAAGAAGAAGATCAAGTCAACGCCGAAGCAAAAGCCAACGTAAGAAGCCAAAGCAAAAGCACCGGTAAAGCCCGTGCCAAAGCCAAGCAACTACGCTGGTCACGAGCAAAGCACCGCATGTTCTAGCCGATACAACGCAAAGTCCGGAAGAACTAAAGCATCGCAAGCCTCTACCCGTCTACGTTCAAGCGCAAGCGCCGAAGCAAAGCAAAAGCCAGAGCCACGCCAAAGCCAAGCCAAAGCCGAAAGCCAAAGCCAAAGCCGATGCCGAAAGCACGATCGACGCTGCGAACCGACGATCAAGGATGCCGGGGTCTAGCAAGGATCAAGGAAGACACAAAGACCGAGGAACAAAGCCGAAAACCCCTAGCCGAGAAAGCGCGAAGCACGGAAGGGACCAAAGCAACGGCGAATACTCCTTAGCCTCTTAAAAACCCTCACTCTGTAAAGACCTCTGTCCTGGGAAACCCCTTCAGAGCTCTCACACGAATACCACATGGAGACGCGGATCAAAGGGACCCTCCAGAGGATCTCTCCCACAATCTCCTGATCAAATATTCGCCGCACCCGGCTCACCACCCCCGAGTCCCGGCCTCTGTAACCTTCGTGTGTTTGCAACAAAGACGACCTGAATCTTTTTCTGTGCATACAATCATCTTTATAATAGGTTTTTAATAGGAATTATGAGAGAGCCATGTTCGCACACAGGAGATGAATTCTTGCTCTTCAAAAGTGGTCCACATGTCACAACACAGGTGAGAAAGTTCCATTTTAGTATTATATAGTAAGGGGTCCCTAATGTGGCACCTCCGTTGTTGAGAAAATCCCCTCTCTTATCCCTCTATACGCCATGTGACAACCATGTGGATAATTGTTCTGTACCATGTGGATAATTGTTCTGTACTCAGGACCACTTGGCAACCAGGGATTGGACGTGAGAGAACACAGAGGGGAGGAGTAGGGCTGGCAAAGGGCTCGAGTCCGGTCCAGGCCGGATTGAGCCCGACCTATTTAGAAGGGTTTGTGCCAATATCCCTAACATTGTATACGGGATTGTGCAAACGTTGTATATGGACTTGGGCTTATATTTTTCACCCTACATCGAAACGGTAGACCCGAGCTTGTTAGGTCCAGTCTGAATCCGGCCCACATTCATAGTAGAGGTCGAGTCTACTCAACATGTCTACCAATGGACTTTTTCCATCCAGTAAGATGACATCAGCAAACTAGAAAAAAAATATGGTAGCTTCTTATGATCATTGCTAGATTACACATAATCTACAAAATAATAACATATATATTTATAGACCAAGGAAAAATATGGTGACAAGCCCGATTGATGCCAAATAACTCCAGCGAAGAAAGTTGGTCATTGAAGGATTTCCGGCCATAGATTGGCCCATGCCCTAGTCACCCATATGGGCTTGGCCTGGTGCCTCGTCTTTAAAGCCCGATATAAAACTAGCCCAGGCTTGGGCCTAGGAAAAATATGGGTCTAGACCCGGGTTTGGTCGAGTCCGACCCAGGCCCGACTCATTGCCATCCCTACTGAGGAGGAGTATATGCTGGAGAGAGAGAGAGAGAGAGAGAGAGAGAGAGAGAGAGAGAGAGAGAGAGAGAGAGAGAGAGAGAGAGAGGGAAATGGTGGCTTGAACATCATAGCAACAGTTAGGCAAGACTTTCAATGGATTAGATACCTTTGGGTGATTGAAGAAAAAGGTTAGAGATTGGCAGGGATATATCTAGTACTAGTAAGAAACCAGGGCAATGCCCGAATGTGCTTGATGCACACCATTTGTCATAGGCGACATCGTAATTGTTCAAAGAAGTGTGAAATCTAAAGTGAGTGTGATTCACTTGTTAGATAGATAGAGAGAGAAAGAGAGAGAGATTAACATCAAATGACCATTAAATGTCATTGAATGAAAAATTATCAAATTTATGGTAGGTTTTTAAATTGATTTAAAAGAGAGATGCGTTCACACACGAAAGAAAAATTCTAGCTCTTTAAAAGACGTCCATGTGTCACAACACGAGAGAGAGGCTTCCATTTTAGTATATACTAGTAAGAAACCCGGGCAATGCCCAGATGAGCTTGATGCACAGTCATTTGGCACAGATGACATCACAACTGTTCGAAGAAGTATAAAATCTAAAGTGAGTGTGATTCACTTGTTAGAGAGAGAGAGAGAGAGGGGGAGAGAGATTAACATCAAATGGTAATTAAATGTCATTGATGAGTGTTTTATTGTCTTTATTGTAGGTTTTTAATAGGATTTAAAACTGAGCCATGTTCACACATGGAAGAATGATTATGGTTTTTTAAAAGATGTCTACGTGTCACAACACGGGAGAGAGGCTTCCGTTTTAGTATATAGTATAGACTAGTAAGAAACCCGGGCAATGCCCAGATGAGCTTGATGCACAGTCATTTGGCATAGATGACATCACAACTGTTCAAAGAAGTATAAAATCTAAAGTGAGTGCGATTCACTTGTTAGAGAGAGAGAGAGAGAGGGGGGGGGGGGAGAGAGATTAACATCAAATGATAATTAAATGCCATTGATGAGTGTTTTATTATCTTTATTGTAGGTTTTTAATAGGATTTAAAACTGAGCCATGTTCACACATAGAAGAATGATTATGGTTCTTTAAAAGACGTCCACGTGTCACAACACGGGAGAGAGGCTTCCGTTTTAGTATATAGTATAGACTAGTAAGAAACCCGGGCAATGCCCGAATGTGCTTGATGCACGCCATTTGACAAAGACGACATCACAACTGTTCGAAGAAGTATGAAATCTAGAGTGAGTGTGATTCACTTGTTAGAGAGAGATTAATATCAAATGACCATTAAATGCCATTGAATGAAAATTTATCATCTTTATGATAGGTTTTTAAATGGATTTAAAAGAGAGCCACGTTCGCACACGGAAGAATAATTCTAACTCTTTAAAAGACGTCCACGTGTCACAACATGAGAGAGAGACTTCCATTTTAGTATATATATAGACTAGTAAGAAATCTGGACAATGCCTAGATGAGCTTGATGCACAGCCATTTGGCACAAATGACATCACAACTGTTCGAAGAAGTATGAAATCTAAAGTGAGTGTGATTCACTTGTTAGAGAGAGAGAGAGAGGGAGAGAGATTAACATCAAATGATAATTAAATGCCATTAAATGAGTGTTTTATTATCTTTATGGTAGGTTTTTAATAGGATTTAAAACTGAGCCATGTTCACACATGAAAGAATGATTATGGTTCTTTAAAAGACGTCCACGTGTCACTACACGGGAGAGAAGCTTCCGTTTTAGTATATAGTATAGATATAGATCTTTTCTTTTTGAGAAATCCCTCTCAGTGAATGAGGGGTGGGGGGGGGAGAGAGGAAGAATACAAAGACAATTAAGAAATGATCCTCAGGAGGACGTTCTTCAATCTAGGGAGGAGACACGAAGCCCAGAGGTGTATCATCGACTTGATATCAACCGTTAAGCGCTCCGAAGTCCGCTATCTATCCTTAAAGATCCGCCTATTCCGTTCCAGCCAAAGACCCCAGCAAATTGCTGAAGCAGCAATATCCCACCCTCCTCGCAAGTCCGACTTGACATGTCTGCTCCTCCAGGCTCCCCAGAGGGAGTTCAACGAAGTTGGCGAAACAGAAATACAATTTTTTTTGTTGTTGTCATTGAATTGTTGGTTTTATAAATCATTCAAGCATTGAAGCCTGAGTATCATCCTAAGAAAAGATGATTTAAGTTCCAACGTGACAATCAAAGTGTTATTCACATTGCTAGAATTTAAAAATATTTCTAGTTGAATTGCAGAATAATTCTTATGTCTGAATCCGCCTTTCGACGCCACCATGCCAACATGGCATTGAGAGAGCTAGTTCTTTAAAAGTTTTTTTTTTTTTTTTTTGGGGGGGGGGGGGGGGGTAGTATTTCAGAGGATAAGTTATCCATTTTTAAATAAAAATAAATAAAACCCCTATTAATACACTGAAGGTATTTGCTGGAACATAAAATAAGGCTGCACTGGTTCATAGAAATTAGGGCAATTTACAAAAACCTCCCCTGATCTATGCACCTCATTTCATATTGGCCCGACAACATTTTTTTTTTGAACAATTCGACTCTTTTTCATCTGCATTTAGCTCCCACCACCTTATTTATTTCCAATAATGATCAAATAATTTGTAAAATTTCTATCTTATACTTACAAGGACAAGCACGTTATCAAGAATAAAATTTGCAGACGGAGTATAGTTAAGGGTCAAATTGTTCAAAGAAAAAAGTTATGAGTGACCAATATGAAATGAGGTGTATAGTTCAGGGGAGGTCTTTGTAATTTGCCCTAGAAATTATAAATGATCAAGCACACATGTTTACGATTTACCAAAAAATTTTAGGTCCAGAGGTTTTAGGTTGCCGGTAGAGACGAGCACGGTATTACAGACAAAATATACATACAAATAGTACAAGACCGAACGTAAAAAAAAAAAAAGAACATTTACCCACAAATAAAACACTGGCTATATGCTCTTATGACTATACTGCAGCACCATTCCTTTTATTCAGTGATTTTCTTGACAATCTTAATCGCTGTCATGGCTTCATCGCCTCGGTATCCTTATATTGAGCTTTTGAAATGGAAAATCAACCCTAAACCCTATAACTCTCCGACCTGTGTTTTTTGGCTTAATTACACAACTCCATGGAAACCTTGCGGTTCCACGGGATTACGAGGCCGCTAAAGAATCCTCCTCGTCTCTCCTCTCCGCCGTTCTTACTCCACAATTCTCCGCCTCGTGATGCGGCTTTATGACAGCTGGCGTCCATAGAATAAACGAATATTTGCTATGTCGTATGTACTATAATTGTTTCTTGAAGAAGGGCTTCTGACAAACGAGGAGTTTCTCGTCGCTGCTACTATCGATGTCCATCAAGCGTGCATCCCATTTCAGCTGTGATGCTATGGATCTGGTTGCTTCGATCAGAGGAGCTCTATCACGAAGTATCACCCAGCCCTGCAAGCGGCCCAATGTCAGATTTTTGCAAAAAGTTTGACAAGAGCAACGATGTATCCAAGTCCTGCAATACTATAATTTGGAATGCAAATAACATTGACTTTTGGGGAAGTTGAGTAGGGCAAATACATGTCGGTTGAATAGGAAACTACTAAAATATTCAATTAACTAAATTATTTGGATGCTTCACCTGGGAAATTTGAGCAACTATCAAATTTTGCTACTTGGCATTGGTATTGAAATTTTAGTTTTTGATTATGGCATACCATAAACTAGTTTAGTGCATAACCAATTTTAGCTTATCGAAAACTAGTTTTAGGATTATCAACATTTGAGCATTTAGCAATAAAACCAGTTTTGAACCCAAAACTAGCATTGCAGTTATTTCCTCCATTTAAAATATTCTATTTTTTTTTAATATTATCTCTATAACATACTCGCTCCTACTGCATTCTATTTCTACTCCATTTAAAATATTCTCTTTTTTTAATATTATGTCTATAACATACTCGCTCCTACGGTATTCTATTTCTATAACATTTTCTCTTTCTGCAACATTCTCTCTATATCATTTTCTCTCTCCAATAATTTTCATTCTACAACATTATTTACATAAAATTCACTCTACCTACATTCTCACTCTATAATATTTCTCCTTTAAGTATTTTCTCTATTTACAACATTTCCTCTCTACAATATTCTCTTTTTCTACAACATTTTCTCTTTCTACGATATTTCCTCTACAATATTTTCTCTCTATATAATATTTTCTCTCTACAGCATTTTCTCTCATCTTTGTCATCAATTTTGATTATCGGCTCATCATCATAGGTTGGTGAGTTTTTGTCTGGCTCCTCATCATATATTGGCGGGTTAAGAGGTTAGTCTAATCAACAATACTCTCCTTGGATTATTTTTGAGAATGACGATTTAAGATCACTCTCATCACCCCTTACATCCATGAAAAACACTTCAATTCTTCTTCCTTCAAGTCATGATGAGTATCCTCATAAACTGTAAATTCATAGCCTGCAAGACGTCACTGGAGCTATTGCACTTATCTCCTCAAATCAACCCATCTCGAAGGCACGTAGGTCGCATTCGCATATTGGCACTTCTTCAATGAATGCTCCATGACATCGACAACCTGCCATCAATCTAGGGTTGGATACCAAAACTAAGGCCGAGATTTGAGAAAAGAGAAGGGAACACACGGGGATAAATCAACTCACACCCTATAGAATGCATCAATGGAATAAGAGAAAAGAAACACAAGAACTCCTCAAAAGCCTATGGCTGGAATTCTAATACAAAATTAAGGATGGTCTTTATTTAGAAACCCAAATCATCATCACCCGATACCCATAAAGACCTTTCCCACTCCTTACGCATAAAAAGACTACATGAATGAACCATATGAAAATTGAAACGTAATAAATACATCATTGGGGCTCTTCACTCATAAGTCATAATGAAACTCTTATAACTACACATACATAATGTTGGATAGGATTAATTGGAAAGTTATAATCGGCTAATGTTTCAATGGTCTTCCAAATGGGCGTATATAATAATAGCGGTGGCAATGAGTCGGGTACTCGGGTCGGGTCGGGTCACGTTGAGACATAGGTATAAGGGCAAAACACCCAACCCGAACCCGATCCGTTTAATAAATGGGTCAAAAACTTAAACCCAAACCCGACCCGTCTAATAAACGGGTTGACCCGACCCGACCCGTTTAACGCATTTAATAAATGGGTCGGGTCGGGTTGGCTCAATAGAGCCCATATAAAACGCTCGTGTTTGATAGGGTTGGGTCGGGTTTGATCGGATTAGGTCGGGTTAGATCGAGTCGGGTTGACACGACCCATTTGGTAAACGGGTCAAGTTGGGTCAATCGGGTTATAAGTGTAAACCAAAACCTGACCCGTTTAATAAACGGGTCAGTTGGGTCAACCCGATTGACCCGAACCCGTTTAGGTCAAACCAAAATCCGCTAACTTCAGGTCGGTTTGTCCGTTGGGATCCGCTAAATCATGATTCCAGAATCTTTATCAGAACAATTAGGGACTAAAAGACAAGCGAGGATGTTTATATCTAAACTAAAACATGTAAATCAAGTACACGTGTTCTTCATAAGCTTTTCTTCCTCCTATTGTGATGGTCCAATAACAGTAAGTCAAAAACTTTAATTGAAGTAATTAGAGTAGTGATGTTATTTAGATCACTATACCTGATGATAAAAACTAAAGAGGTGCATATGTATGTGTTACAATTCCCATGCCGCCTCAAAACCGGCAATGAGAGGGAGGGGGCAACAGTATGTAAAGATGTGGAACTCCCACCCCTTTACTGATGTGGGACTATTCTCAACACCCGCCCGCACGTAGAGTGCCTCTCGATCGGAGGGAGGGAGAAGATCTCGATCGGAGGGAGAAAGAGGGTGCGACGGGATCACATAGAGGCGAGACGAGGTGGGACCTAGCTTTGATACCATGGTACAATTCCCATGCCCCCTCAAAACCGGTGATGAGAGGAAGGGGGCAACAATATATAAAGATGTGGAACTCCCACCCCTTTACCGATGTGAGACTATTCTCAACAGTATGAGATTCACATACTAGAATGAATATCTTGACATGGACATGAAGTAAAACTCATCAGTACAACATTAGACATGAATGTCAAAAGCCTAGAGGTAACACAAGGACATGTTCAGATGATTTAATGATGTGCAATAAATCCACAATTTGACCCAAAAAAAAAAAATACAATGTAAATGAACTGAGAAGAATAGGGTAAAATCTAAGAATTATTTGGAAGTGAAGAAAAATATTTGGAGAAGCGCATTCTGGTTGATATTAGATAGGGATACTCGGTCATGCGGTTCTAGGCTTAGCATCATGTCATTCCTTGTTTCATGAATTGTTAATGTATCATATTTCAACCTGGAAAAAGGAGTAAATTTTTTGAGGTACATCTTTTGCCACTCCTTTGCTATCAAACAACAGATCATGTATCCTCATTTTGGATTTGGTTTCCACAGGATCAAATATCATGATATGCTAGCACGGCTACAAAAATCTTTGATGGAAATCAATCTTGTTGGTATTTTTATTGAGGTCGCCATAAGCCTCCACTCTCCATTGTTCAAATGGGAAGCACACACAAACTATGATCATATCGGTTATAATATACTCATTGTCCCAGTGCTAGAGCCAGTACTGTAGAAAGATGTTTCTAGATAAACTATTGGGTTGTGAGAAAGTGTGATATGAAGGCTAAATTTAGATGTTAATTGGAGTGTATGTGAATATTAAAAACTTATAGAAGTTCAAAAACAAGCACTACTGACGTTGTACCTCTGGTCGTAGAATACGATCCATCTCCGAGAATATATCAACAAGGGAACATCTATGCTGATTATGGGTCTCGAACGAAAGCAATCCTTCAGCATGCACCATATCGTAAGTTCTCGGATATGTAGGAAATGCTTCACACCTAATCAAGAAGTTTATAGTTTGATGAGTGAATAACAATAAAAACATTAAGTAAAGCACATGAAGAAAAATAAATAAAATAAGGATCCAATGGTCAAAGAAGTGTGCCAAACAAATATGCAACATGACAGTTACTTAAACAAATATGCAACATGACAGTTACTTCTAAAAAGCGCCTGCCCAACGGAGAAGCTGAGCGGAAAGCACAGGAAGATTCATGTAACTTCAAAATTTGTAACAGTTTCTAAAAGTTATGAAGGAAGAACGAAAAATTCTTGTAAGTTAGTGAGGTTGATTCTAATCAGTAGAATGGTACAAACCAATAGGTTCTTGACTTTTTCTAACCGTAACAATTAGTAAAATCTGAACAAAAAAAAAAATGACATTTCTTCTCTTCTTGTTCTTTTTGTTCTCTCCTCCTTCCTTTTAATTCACTTAATATTTCTCAATGTTTCATTGATAAAAGGCTACAGCCACTATTAGGCTGTATTTGGCATAGCGCAATCGCCCGGCTACCACCGCTTATCACGTCAGTAATCCCGCTTTTTCTCTTTTAAATGTTGGGCGCAACAGAATGGGAAGCCGCCTCACATAAGCCACTGTGCACCGGATGAAATAATGCACGTTACCCAGGAGAGAGAAACTCTGGGATATGGGGTAAGGTTTCTTTCACCTCGGAGCTGCATATTTGTGGGTGAGCCCTAGCAGGCGGGACCCGAAAAAGCTTGACAAAACACAGCTTAAATGATGCTTGTAGCTGCCATTGTGAAAGAGGACGATAGAGAAAAACCAAAATGAGGGGAAAGAGAACCTTTCATCACCTATCGGCCCTATCCTGTCATTGGAGCATTCCTCTAAGAGGATCCAGATAAAGGGCGGAAGGGGCTCCTTGGTCTAGGTAGAACCTTTTTGAAAAGTTATAAAAACTAATCTCAGAACTTCAAATTTTATATGAATAAATACAGTGACATCAATGGGATCTAAATTTTCCATGTTAATGTACATACAGTCGGGTCGGGTTTACTGTACAGTCGGGTCGGGTTGTATAGATATACATGTACATATATTGGGCTTGAGCCCCTCATGGGATGCATTCTGATTCCTCTCCAAACCCTAGCCGTCATCTCCTAACATGGTATCAGAGCTCTAGGGTTCTCCGACGCGCGGCGACGACGACGACGGACCTCTCCTCCGGCATCACCTCACCCGTCCGAACCCCCCTCCTCCTCCTGATCACCCCGTCCGGCCCCCCCTCCCTTCCGCCACACCGTCCGGCCCCTCCCTTCCGCCACACCGTCCCCCCCCCCCTTTTGTTCAGCCACACCGCCCGGCCCCCCCCCCCCCCCCCCCGCCTCCGCCCTCCAGCCCCCCCGCCTGCCCCCCCCCTTCTCCACCAGCCTAACCCTCGGCCCCGTCTCCGCCCTATAGCACCCCGCCGACCCCCCTACACCCCCCCCCCCCGACCCCCCTACACCCCCCCCCGACCCCCCTACAGCCCCCCCGACACCCTACAGCCCCCCCGATCCCCTCCCGACACCCTATAGCCCCCCCCCCCCCCCGACACCCCCCGACCCCCCCTCCTCCAGCCCCCTACAGCCCTACATCCGTCCTACAGCCCCTCTCGACCACCTACATCCCCCCCCCCTCTATTGAGCCTCCTCCATAGCTTCTCCAACCGTACCGTCCGTCGTTGCGATCTCTCCACCGCTGAAGGCGGTCACTTTTCAGTTGTCATCGGCCAGCAACTGGCCTGACTGGTCCCTCACCGTCGAGGCTGCCCTCTCCAGTCGTGATCTGTGGGGTCACATCACCGGCGAGGATCCTCCTCCCACTGACTACTCCGGCTCCTCCTCTGTCACCAGCAGTGCTGCGTCTTCTGCAGCGACTGCTACCACGGCCATCACCGTTGCTGCTCTTACGTGGCGCCGCCACGATCAGGCCATCCGGGCGTACCTTCTGGACTCGGTTGCTCGTCCGCTCCTTGCTCCCATCGGCCGCCTTCCGACAGCGCGCGCGATGTGGGAGTATCTCCGGGACCGTTTTCTCTCGCGCGAAGGCGCACGCCGGCATCAACTCATCTGTGACTCGCAGTCTGCCCGTCAGGGGGAGCGCACCATTCAGGACTTCTTCAGTCAGATGAGTGCCTACTGGCATGAGCTGGACTCACTGATCCCGGAGCGGTGTGCCTGCCCCCGCTCCCGGGATTTCCAGCGCCACCTCGACGAGGGCCACCTGCACCAGTTCCTGGCAGCGCTTCGACCGGATTTTGCTCTCATAGCTGCCCAGCTCCTGCACCGTGAGCCACTCCCTCGACTCGAGGATGCTCTACTCGCCTTGGTCGACGAGAAGACCCGCCTTCAGACTCAGGGCGCTCGTCCTCGTCCACTTGCTCCTAGCTCTGACTCTGTCCTGGCAGCCGGGTTCTCCGATGAGGCTGTCTTCTGTCACTACTGCAAGGAGCCCGGTCACATGAAGCGCGAATGCCCTACACGTCCTCCACGCAACCCCCGCTGGGGTCCGGATGAGAGAGCTCCCCGCTGGGCTTCGACCTCTCACGACGATCGACGCGGCGGTCGAGGTGGACGGGGCCGTGGACGTGGTTCGTCTTCCTTCCGCCACTTTGGTGGTACAGCGGCTACTGTAGAGGCCTCGACGCTCCCCACTGCTACCACAACACCTTCTCCGCCTGAGCCGGACCGTCTTCAGCGCCTCGAGGAGCTCCTTCTTCGCCACCTAGCCTCCATCGGCTCCGCGACTGCGCACGGCCTATCTGCCACCTCTGGTACTACTGCTCCATGGATCTTCGATTCGGGTACCTCCTGTCACCTTACCTTTGACTCCACTGTCCTCACGGACTGTTCTCCCACTACCACCCACCAGGAGGTTCGCACTACGGATGGGACTCTCGTCCCTATTCCGCAATGTAGCTCCATCACTACCACCTCTGACCCCTCTGGTCGCCTGACCCTACCCCATGTCCATCATGCCCCCCGTCTTAATATTAATCTGATCTCTATCAGTTCTCTTTGCGACTCTGGCCTGACTGTCACCTTCACCCCTTCTGTTTGTGTTGTGCAGGATTCGCGGACGGGTCAGAGGATTGGGCTGGGCCGTAGGGCAGGAGGACTCTACCAGTTGGACCATCTCCATGTGTCTTCAGTTGCGTCCGTCATGTCTGTCACCTCTGATGCCGACCTGTGGCACAGAAGGTTAGGTCATATATCGAGTGATCGATTCAAAAGCGTATTCCGTTCGGGCGCTTTGGGTCGAGCGTCTTTCTCCCCCCTCTCTGTTTGTACGGGTTGTAGACTGGTAAAGCATCTAGCTCTTCCTTTTTCTGCTAGTGCTTCCCAGTCTGATGCTTTATTTGATTTAGTCCATTCGGACATTTGGGGTCCTGCTCCTGTTGCATCTCTATCGGGTTACATGTATTATGTGTGCTTTATCGATGACTATTCTAGATGCACATGGGTTTATCTTATACGTCATCGATCTGAAGTACCTCACATCTTTAAGAGATTCACCACTATGATACACACCCAGTTTGGTCGGCGCATCAAGACCTTTTGGTCTGATTGTGCCAAGGAGTATCTCTCCTCTGAGATGCGTGAGATTCTTCAGTCTCACGGCACTCTTCACCAGCAGTCCTGTCCACACACACATGAGCAGAACGGCGTTGCCGAACGCAAGCATCGTCATGTCCTTGAGACTGCACGAGCCTTGCTTCTCTCTGCGTCTGTTCCTCACTCCTACTGGGCTGAAGCTGTCATGACGGCTGTCCACCTCATCAATATCACTCCGTCATCTGCTCTGTCCGGTGCCACCCCTTACGAGCGCCTTCACTCCAGTCCACCTGACTACTCTCTTCTTAGCACGTTTGGCTGCACGTGCTTCGTTCTTCTTTCTCCCCATGAGCGCACCAAACTTTCTGCGAGGTCTGTTAGGTGTGTTCACTTGGGGCTCAGTCGTGAGCACAAGGGGTATCGCTGCTATGATCCCTTAGCTCGTCGGATCCGTGTCTCCTGTCACGTCTCCTTTGTTGAGGATGTCCCATATTTTGCACCTGAGTCTCAGGATCTTTCCTTGCCTCCTGCGTCATCCTCCTCGCCCTCCTCACATCTCCACATCCCTGTTCTACCCCCGGTTTCTGTTGCCCCATCCACGCCTACTCCACCACCACCACCACCACCACCTCCTCAGTCTCCACCTCCACCACCACCACCACCTCCTCAGTCTCCCTCGCCACCTCCACCACCACCCATTACTCGTGTCTATATACGTCGGTCTGCAGCTCCCCCTCCAGAGTCGGTTCACACTGGTACTCCCTCGCCTGATGTTGCTGCCCCCTCCTCCCCGGTCGTGGATCCTGCTCCTGTT
This sequence comes from Chamaelirium japonicum, assembly GCA_947650365.1. Lineage (NCBI taxonomy): Eukaryota > Viridiplantae > Streptophyta > Magnoliopsida > Liliales > Melanthiaceae > Chamaelirium > Chamaelirium japonicum. Next base: position 22,832 of record CANTAL010000407.1, on the reverse strand, counting down.
CGGCGCTACCCAGCACGCGAACATCACCCTCCTGACAGATATGACTACTCTCCTGACAGGTTTGGCTACTCTGCTTTTCCTTCTGACTCTCCTGACTCTTCTGGCTACTCTGCCAGTGTCTCCTATTCACCATCCTTTCAGGCCTTTCTTACTGCTATACACACCCATCGGGAGCCCCAATCGTACCGTGAAGCAGCGTTACATCCAGAGTGGCGGCAGGCCATATCAGTTGAGCTTGAGGCTTTTCAGCGGACTCAGACCTGGGAGTTGGTGCCTTGTCCCTCCGGGGTGGTGCCTGTTAGCTGCACGTGGATATTCAAGGTCAAGACTCGACCTGACGGATCCATTGAGCGGCACAAGACTCGCCTCGTTGCTCGAGGCTTCTCCCAGGAGTATGGGATTGACTACGAGGAGACGTTTGCTCCGGTTGCTCGGATGACTACTGTGCGCACCCTCTTAGCTGTGGCAGCTGCTCGAGGGTGGCCTCTCCATCAGATGGATATCACCAATGCATTTCTCCACGATGATCTCTCCGAGGAAGTCTACATGGCTCCTCCTCCGGGCACTTCAGTTCCTCCAGGGCACGTGTGTCGGTTGCGCCGAGCCATCTATGGGCTCAAGCAGGCCCCTCGTGCCTGGTTTGAGCGCTTTCGCAGTGCAGTTCTGGCCGCCGGTTTTGTTGAGCGTCACTCCGACTATGCCTTGTTCACTCGCTCCTCCAGTCAGGGCATTGCAGTTCTTCTCCTCTATGTGGATGATATGATCATCACTGGGGATGACAGTGCCACCATTGCTTCTCTCCAGCGGCACCTCCAGAGTCAGTTTGAGATGAAAGATCTGGGATATCTTCGCTACTTTTTGGACCTTGAGATTGCCCGGTCAGCTCGTGGTCTGTTGGTCTCCCAGCAGAAGTACATCTCCGACATCCTTGCTGATGCTGCTCTTACTGACACGCGCACTGCTGATACACCCATGGAGCTCAATTTGAAGCTTCTCGCTACAGACGGTGAGCCGCTCCAGGATGTCTCCCGCTACCAGAGGCTGGTTGGGATGCTCGTCTATCTCACCATGACCCGGCCAGACATTGCCCATGCTGTTGGCATTGTCAGTCAGTTTGTTCAGGCTCCACGGTCAGTACACTATGCAGCTGTTCTTCGGATTATCCGCTACCTCCGGGGTACCATCACCCGTTCACTACTGTTTCCCTCCACCTCTCCGTTGGTGCTGCGTGCCTACTCCGATGCAGATTGGGCAGGAGATGCAGCCACTCGTCGATCGACTACAGGATACTGTGTGTTTCTGGATGATTCACTGATTTCGTGGCGCAGCAAGAAGCAGGAGTCTGTTGCTCGCTCCAGCACCGAAGCCGAATACAGGGCTATGGCTTCCACCACCGCCGAAATTGTCTGGCTTCGCCGCCTTCTGCTCGACTTGGGAGTGGTGATATCCGGGCCCACCCCGCTCTTCTGTGACAACCGGAGTGCTATTCAGATTGCTAGCAACCCGGTCTTCCATGAGCGAACAAATCATATTGAAGTTGATTGTCATTATGTTCGCCAGGCGTTTATCGACCACACCATCTCCCTGCCTTTCATTTCCTCATCGGAGCAGACTGCTGATTTTCTGACGAAGCCCCTGACGATTGCTCGCTTCCGACATTTTCTAGGCAAACTCTCGGTTCATGATCCACCGTGAGTTTGAGGGGGAGTGTTAATGTACATACAGTCGGGTCGGGTTTACTGTACAGTCGGGTCGGATTGTATAGATATACATGTACATATATTGGGCTTGAGCCCCTCAATGGGATGCATTCTGATTCCTCTCCAAACCCTAGCCGTCATCTCCTAACATTCCACAATCTAGAAAAATAAAGCAATTCTTAGTGCAAAGGATTGCTGATAGACAGCCAACAAATTTTACGTTGCTGGAGTCCGCTTTGAATAAATAGACAACCAAGAAATAAAGAGGTTATAAAGAAGTCAGGAAAGAAAATCCAATAGAGCTATTGAACCATAAAGAGATGAAAAGTTGAAGTGTCCGCTTCTTTACGAGACAGGAGGATGAAATCTATGTATTTTTCATAAACAAAAGCACCAAGGAAAGGAAGCAAGAGTTTGAATCTACCCTTGGCAAAGTGAAGGTGTATCACTTCCATGAATAGATGATCTAAAGGGATGATAACAAGATTGTGGAATGGGCACCTTAAGAGAAAAGAAGGCAAACCAAAATTTGGATTGTCAACCAATACATTGAACAGTTCCAACATAGATACAGATAGTGCATGAGCACCTAAAAGAGGTTGCATATATTGTGCCAGGACAAATATCAATGGGCAGAAACAGGCATACATACCAGTCATGCTGAACCCCAATAAATCCCCTGTCAAGGATAAGTGGGAGATAATTCGGACCACTTGTAGGCACTACATTCATGACCCACACAGATTTTCCAGCATCCAATAAAGCAGCATTGAAACCACCAAATCGAGCATTCATGTCCAGTACATTTCTGAGCATGTTAAATGGTGGGGAGGGATCCTCATCACCAGGTCTTTTTGGATGATCTGAGAATATCAGAGGTGAGAGAAGAGACCAGTAATTACGAACCATTAAGTTCCAATTTAATACATCCTCTGCAAAGTCCTCTGAGTGTACACCTGAAGAAAGGAAAGCACTGTTCATGGATACAACGAAAACAAGCAAAAATGAATAACCAATACCTTCAATGGTACTGGCTTGATAAGACAAGTATTGGTAATTGCATAGACAGAAAATAAGAATATTAATTGGTTAATTGGATGTCATAGTTTACCATGTATATCAAGTTCTGTTGAGTTCAATTTAGCTCGAGAAGGCCAGGGCGTCCGCTCTTCAATGGGAATCCATCGCTGACTTCTGGTACCTCCTATGCAGGGATTAAGTGATTGATAATATGGAGACTCAATATCATGACTCTTGCCACATATCGAAGGACCAGATTTCCTATAAGCATGAATGTATATACTGGTAAACTAGGAACATTCAACTGCTGTTTATCAACATGCTTCAAAAGAATTCTATCATGTGATGATATATATGACTAAACAGAAGAGAGCATGCTATAGCTTAATGTGCATACCGAGAACTGTAACATTTCTTTTTACTGGTCTTTTTCCACACAACTGTTTCATCTTGTTGTGACAACATATCCCAGCAGAGGTTCTCAGCGTAGTCATGAGTAAGCATCCACTTCTTCTGATTATCTTTGTTGCGCAGAGATCTCTGAGTATTTGTCAGTGAAGTCCAGACGAAGTAGCCCCCAGGCCTTAAAAGTCTATCAACTTCAACCAATAAAATACCATCTGGAACAATGAGTCTAAGAACACGTTAGTGACCGAATCAACTAAATTGGGCATGACAAGAGGTTATCAACGTTATATCAGATTCTTAGATAAAAGAAATCGTAGTTCAACTAACCAAGCAGCAATAATAGTCTCTTTTTTTTTGTGGGAATGCTCTCTGAGTGAGAGAGGATGGGGTTAAGCCATACCCCAAGCTATAAGCCGCAATAATAGTTATGTTTTAAGAAGATGCACATTTCTGCGCAACTTCGCACTTTATGGCTGATCAATGAAGTCCATTAACTTCACCTGCACATTAGAATCTAGTCCTTTTCCAAACCAAAGAAAATAATAGTTTGGTATTAAAACATCAGTTTTATTACGCAGCAACGGAAAAGCAAAATAACATTCTAGGACTGTTTTAAGATTCCTTGGGACTTGGGAGTCCTTGGAACAAAGTCATGAGCTCAACAAGAGTTCCACTATATTTGCTTTCTTTCCACCCCTACCTCCTCCCTCGGGTTTCTGAGGCAAGAATCTTCACATACTTGAGAGTGCCCGCTCTTGTTCTTTCAGTCCCCTCTCCTACCCAGTTCTAGCGGAAGCTATTTTAACAGCATTGTACCTCATCAATCATAGTCCATCAAAGGACACTGCATACAATTCTCATTTTCAACATCTCTAGCCAGCCTCTTCATCTCAATATTGAGTCTTTTGCTATTTTCTGAGCAAACCAAGCTCATGGCTCGATCTATTATCTCTATTTCTGAGGTATCTCGAGGATTCGAATATAATGGACCAACAACGAGACATTTATGTGTTCTCATGGCGTCGCCTTTTGAGTATCTACTTGATTATGTGCTCCCCTCTTCATCTTCTCTTCCACCATCAATTATTGCAAATCTTACCTTTCGGACCAATACTTTTTCTTGTACTGAATCATCTTTATTTGATCTTTCCTCTACCCTTTTAACTAAACTTTCTTAACTAGTGCCTAAATTAGGAAATTGCATGTTGATCTGACTGTTTTGTTTTTCCACACAAATATCACCTCTCACCTTTCCCTCTGATCATGATTCCTCTTTGATGATTCTAACTACACGTTGCAATCCCACTAGGCCTTGAGAAAGGCTACTCTTACTACCATAGTAGCCTCTCGATCTCTAATGCTTTCTTGCAACCATCCACAATTGTCATGAGTTTTGGATATACAACGAGGTTACTAGGATCTCCCAGTGGCAGAAGACAAGTGTAATGAGCTTGCAGCACTTAAGACACTCATAAATAGGATCTTGTTCCTTAACATGTTGGGAAAAATCCCCTCTCCAATATATAGGAGATGAAGATTCGGTCTAATGTTTTAATCAAGTATTCAAGGTCAGGATTGATACAAGAGTACAGTGTTAATAATTCGGTCCTTCACTCTATGTTGATAAGATGACCACAATGCAATAATTGATTGATGTTGGCATCAGGTACCTACATGGACATGAATGGCTTTCTTCATGATGAACGATGTGAAGAGGTCTATATGCTTCTTTCTCCTTTTCTTCCACATTATTTTCGACATGATTTTAATCTTTGAAGAACTAATCATGGTCTCAAATAGGTTCTGGGCCTAGTTTGGGAGCCGTAGGCCAACAATTCTCATGGTTGTTTTTTCCATAGGAGCATGATAATGTTAAGTTAGTCCATTTGTCTTTTTCAACTTTTACATGAAGACAGCATGATTATAATTAAGAAATCCACATCCCCATTTTTATGTAACGGAGCATCTTCAGAGAATTTGACATTGTCTATTTTCCACACTTGCAAATACCTATGCAGTCAAAGGCGCTAAGCGCTCCATGTGATACTAGCGCCTAGGTGCGCCTAGGGGATTTTCCTGCTTTTTTAGGGATTTTGACACATACAAGGGTTTTATGTGGTTTTTAAAGGGGTTTTAAGTTTTAACAACTCAACTAGTCAATTCATCAAGTGACTTGTATTTTTAAAGACAAACACTTATAAATTCATGATAACTAATAAAGTGATGAGTTTAATAAGTAATAAAGTCAATAACATCAATCTCCAACATCAACATCCTCATCATCTCTGACCTAAACATTTTATCAGTAGGTCCTCTGCCCTTCTCGTCCCTAGGAAGCTCCTCAACATTAGCAACAAATTCTTCTTCCTCTTCAATGTCTTCAACATCATTAAAAAGAAAAAATATAGAATGTGTGTCAGATCTTTGTTTTTCTTCTACATGTACTTGGCCCTACTGCATCATTAACCCACATTGCTTCTCCAACTTGTTTCCAAGCAATATCATCTCCTTCACGAACAAATTCTGCAAGTTCTTCAGTTGGAATAACCCAATCATCATTTACATCCACATCTCTCAAAATGATGGGATCCTTAATAATATTATTTTCACTTGCCATCTGTTAACGGATAGTCCCACATCGGTAAGGGAGGCACCCATCACCCGCTTAATATACCCCCTGTGGACCTCCCCTTACAAGACGGTTTTGTGAGGTGCGAGGGTTTCTAACATGGTATCAGAGCTAGCCTGTCTCCTGCTCCTGCTCCCGCTCCGGGTGCTCCCCACCGATGATGCCTTGCCACGCGTGCTCCGCGTGAGGGGGGATGTTAACGGATAGTCCCACATCGGTAAGGGAGGCACCCATCACCCGCTTAATATACCCCCTGTGGACCTCCCCTTACAAGCCGGTTTTGTGAGGTGCGAGGGTTTCTAACACCATCATTTCTTTAAATCTGCGCTCCAATATCTTGTTATATTGAATGAAGACAAGATCATTCAATTTTTCTGTAAAAGACTATCACTTCTTTGAATGTAACTGAAATTACAAACAAAACATAATATAAGTATATAAAAAATTTAATGTTAGTTATAAATCATACCCATTTACATCTAAATATGCCTAGGCGCGCCTCGCGGTTAAGCGAAGACGCACAAGGCGCCCACAAAAGCTCGCCTAGGCGGTCTGCGCCTATCCCAGGCGCCTACCATGCCCAGACGAGGCGGCCCAAGTGCACCTAGCGCCTAGGCACTCGCCTAGGCAGGCTTTTAACCAAATACACAATTGCTCTCACACTAACGAGCTTGATTTGAAACTATATATAGAATGATGATGAGTCTTTGTCTGATCCCAAAGGCTATTATCAGCTTGTTAGTCAGTCATTAGTGACCATTTTTCATAATGCTCATTATGTTATAGTTCTTGCATTATGCTTTGTGTCTGTGACACCATTGTTTGGGCTCTCTTCCTCTCCTCGCTTTAGCTTCAAGCTAATTCAAATTCTGATTGGGTGGTGACGATACTAAAGGCTCTATTATTTCATATTACACATTTCATGGAGATCCTTAGCTTCGAGTAAGACAAAGCACTCTTTGACACTCAACTAATAGAGCTGAGAATCGTAGCATTATCAATAATTTGAAGAGGTAGTTTGGCTTCTGTGAATACCTGCTCCGTTGCGATAACCAGAGTATTGTTAGGGCTGTACATGGTAGCCTTTGGTGTGTATTATTACACTGTATTGTTTCAATCATTGCATTACAGTATTGTTACCACTATAGCGATCACACAATTATTATATATCCATACACACACATGCGATCAAGCATGTGATGGGTTTGTTCACACCACACCCACCACATGATCACAGTGGTCCAATGCAAGGTTTTGAAATTATGTTTCGTGTCAGGTTTCAGTCCAAGCAGAAACCAAAATTTCGACTGAAATGCTGTAAAATTTTTGAAATGGTCAAAGAGAGGGGGGGTGAATATTTAACTTTAAGTCTTTTATAGTTGTGCATACATATTTAGATGAATTGTTTTAAGAAAACACACAATAAGCTTGCATGGACCATGATAACCAAGGGGGAATATCAGTAAACTGGAAGAAAAAAAAACTTGATATTCATCATATAATTATATATTTACGTTGATTTCATCACAAAAAAGTCAACCAATCATCTTCGCTTGTTCAAGTAATTTTGTTGAAATTCCCGAAATCGCCCAAAAATTTCGTTGAAATGGCCATTGAAACCAACCTACAAATTTCAAAACCACCCGGTTTAGGTAGGCTCTCAGATTTCAACAAAAATTTCGCCGGAATTCACCGAAATTCACTCGAAATGCCGAAACCCAATCGAAATGGCCAAGTCCCCCTAGTTTTGACCTTGCATTTCATTTCAGCCTCAGTTGAAACCGAAATATTTTGTCGAAATTTCGTAGTCTTGACCAAAATTTGAAATAATGGTCCAATGATGGTCCTAGTACGTTATTTGTTTGTTTGTTTTCCATTTTGGGTGGAACGCAGATCGGCACACACACCCAATCAATGGCACACCCATTCATTTATGGAGTTCGAACTCAATGCCATACCAGAAAGACAACAGTTGTGGCGTTCATGATAGTAGAATCTATACAATTTGTCTTTAGGGGCAAAAAATTGTACTTACATATGTATTGCATGCACTCAATATTTGGTGTAAATTAATTTTAGTACCTCACCAAACTTATGAGGTATTCAAATTCCTTCCATTCAAGTACACTATGGGGAAAACGACAAGGTCATTGTTAGAGGTATGAAACTAGATAGTTTGTAATGTCTTTTAAGCCTTTTCCCTTTATATCATAGGTCCATTTGGACTTGTTCAACTCATACAAATGAACACCCTTCTTAAAACATTTTTTGTGTAGTGCTTTATAAAGTAATGAAGGTTGTTGTAAATCTTGCGATAGCCAATCAAATGACATCATGGTTCTGACTTGGATGGTGTCAGCAACCGCATGCATCATATGTATGTTATGAATCAATGTCTCCAAAGCTACTTCAAGTAATGTTTAAACATTGGGTCAATATTATTTATGGGGTTTTGAACTTCTGTTATCAAAGGACCAGTGATATGAACCCTACAACCTATTAAAGTCATGTTCTTTGGATAAGAATCAGTGCAAAGAATTGAAATGTCATGGAACCCCTGCCTTTCTTTCCGCCCCACTCATCCTCACCCTGATCCAGTTCTCTAATGTTTGGCATTCTTCCTCCCCGGCATTCAAAGATTCCCCGTCTTTCAAAAATCCCCAAACAGACGCGTAAGTGCCACTCGTTCGACCTTCCTCCCCAGCATTCAGAGATTGGTATTTTTTTTTATCAAAACCCATCTTGATCCTCATTCTGGTTTGTTTGCTTTTTTCTCGAATCACCCTAAACCTAGTTCGATCTAATCATTTGAGGATGGGTGTGGAGGAAGTGGGAATGGGGTTTGAGATATAGGAGAGAAGGGGATTTTTGTATGTTCTTATGATTCCAAGACAAGAATCCATGAATACATGAGTTTGGAGTAACATTGGAGTATCGAATCCATGAATTTTGATTTCTAACCAACAATCCATGAGTCCATGACTTTTTATTTATAACCAAGAATCTTTGTGTTGTATGCTTTCTCATGAATTGGGAGTAGTATGGATTATGCCTTATTGTTATGGCTTCTAACCAAGAAGCTTTGTGTTGTATGCTTCATTGCTTCTTGTGTAGTATGATTCTTTGAGTTGTATGTTGTGTTGTATTTGGAGTAGCATTGGGAAATGAGCTTCGTATTGTATGTTTCTCATGAATTGGGAGTCGCATTGGATTATGCCACATTCTTCTGGCTTCTAACTTGGCATGTCAATTAGGCCCTCCTAGAAGGGCATCCGGCCCGTCAAAGCTCGGCCCATCTAAAGCCTAGCCCGGTTCAGCTCTTTCCTGTCAGCGGGTCGGGCCCAGGCTTGATGATTTCTAGCCCAACCCGTTCCGTTTTACTCTGTGTGTGTGTGTGTGTGTGTGTGTGTGTGTGTGTGTGTGTGTGTGTGTGTGTGTGTGTGTGTGTGCGCACAGAGAGAAAGAGAGAAGAAACGGGATATAAGCTGGCAGCCTATTTCGCCGAAATGGGCAGCCATCTATTTGAAGCCTTTAGGAGTTTTAAAATGTGTTGGTTTTTTGTGAGCATAAGCACCCTACCTTAGATAGAACACCCACAAAAAATCATTATATTCTAAAACTCCTAGGGGCATCAAATGTTAGAATTTTTATCGAACGTTCATTGTAACCGTTAATCTGAATTATAACATTTGATGCCCCTAAAAGTTTTAGAATTAGCTGATTTTTTGATGGTGATCTATCTAAGGTAGGGTGCTTATTCTCACAAACAATCAGTACATTTCCAAAACTTCTAGGGGCATCAAATGGGCGGCTGTCCACTTTACCGAAATAGGCCGCCAACCTATACCCTGTATCCTTTATATATATATAACCCCTCTAGTGCAACCCATTGGTGCGATCCGAGCACTGTGGGCTGCCCGATTTAATATGTATGGTTGTGATGCACTGTTCGGGCGGTGCATGCATCACAACTAACGGTGCAAGCCATCGAAAATCCATATGTTGTTATGCTTCACTGCATATATTGCAGTCCTTCCAGTGCATATGTTACTCTTCAGGGTCGCACGGACTAGATCGCACCAACAAGATCGCACTGGAGGGATTTTATATATATATATTCTCAATTGTGAATCCTCTTATGATGTGAAAACCTGTAAGATGCGAAACCCAATATGAATCGCTAGATTGCTATTCATCGAATGGACCAGATATAATAGAGATTTATTTCATGCTTTATTTTGTCGCCTAGCTACTTGTCCCTCTCGGAACAGTTGGAAACTCAAAAGTCAACTCGATTGCCACTAGTGACTTTTAAATGTCACTAGTAAGACTAGTGATATTCAAAAGCCAATGAGCTAACGCCTATGCAGGTTGGTGATGGGTTGGTTGTGGGTTTTTTTTTTTTTGACTGGAGGTTGGCTATTGGGTTGGATAAATAGAATTGATTTTTCCTGTATCATATAATTGTTTTTTGTCCCGTAGTAGAAGCTCTCGGAGTTACTGTACCTGCTACAGTAACTCTAAGAGTTTTTTTGTCCCTCACGGGATCAAATATACAGAGAAAACAGGATGAAATGATCGAACGGTTAAAATGTCTATAGTGGGCCTTTAGATCTACTGCAAGCCTACAATTGAACGGCTCTTGAAAGATTAAAGAGGGGTTCATCACCCACCCACCTCTGCAATCGAACGACTCTTGAAAGATTAAAGAGGGGTTCGTCACCCACCCCCATTAATTGAGAGCCCCGGCCCCGGCCGGGGCCCTCAAAGAGCCGGGCAAGGACTGGTTGTTTTTAGGCCCGTAAGGGCCTAGACCCGGGCCTGGACCCACCTATGTAGATATAAGGGTCGGGCCCGGGCTTATGTAGGCACGGCCCATTGACAGCCCTACTTCTAACCAAGAAGCTTTTGTGTTGTATGCTTTTGTGTAGTATGATTCTTTGAGTTGTATACTGTGTTGTATGCTTTGTGTGTGTGTTTCTTCTTTTTTTTCGAGAATCACTTTGTGCTTTTGGTTGTATATATTTGTAATTGAGTTAAATTTCAACATTTATTTGTTTAAGATCGGCCCTTTTAAGATAATTGAATTCTAATGTTGAATTCTCAGGTGAAAAAATTCAGAAAAACCGATTGCCCATTTTAGCTCTCAGGTGTCAAAGAACACTTGAAATATAAATTCAATGAATTGCAACTCTTAGGAATGGAATTCCCAGGAATTGGTACTAGAAAGTTCAAAAGAAACTCATCACAAACGGAAATTATTCCTTTCATCCCAGTGCAATGAAATATCCAGCGTAAATATAGGTTTTTATGTTTATATTCTAACGTTGTTTCTTGCAGCAAAAGTAACTTTTTGTGACTCAGCATTTGTTCTTTTCGTTCAATATAACACCAAAACGCAAGAAAACATCCTAACAGGCCAGAATTTGCAAATGCACATATCAGCACAAATACAGTTAGCTAATATGCATGTTTTGGCATTCCAACTCTATAAATCAAGCATTCTCAACATGACTAATTGACTATACTGAATTGTGAAGGAAGATAATTTCTGTAATTACATCCTAAATAGACAGGGGTAGCACTTTGCACAAGAAACATACAACATTTTTTTTGTGCTGGACCAGCCAAGCGGTCAGAGGACAGGGCACTAGAGCAAGGGCTCAAAGAGCTCCGGAGATTGAAACAGGGGAAGCAGCATCTGCTATTTATTAATTCTATAATCCTGTCACCCGTGAACATGACATCAACGGCCAGGATTTGTACGCGCAAACAAGGTACAACGGCCTTGAGGGAAAGTTCGCTCCAAGGTGTCAATACCAGGAGTCGAACAGGGAACCACTCCAACATGGGAAAGAGGAAGTACCACCAGGCCAAGAGCCCCGTTGGTAGAAACATACAACATTATTACAGGTTAAAATGCATGCATTATTGCTTCTTTGATGACAAAAGTAGCCAATGTTATAATACTGCACCAGCAGTTAGTCTGCTTGAAAATTTCCAGACTTCAATCGATACAAAATAATACAAAATATTAGATATATATTATAGAGCACTGGCTTAAATTTCCTAAAAAGGATTTTTCATCAATAACATTACCTTTGTTCTATAAAGCAGTGTTTTACCCACTTAATCATTTCCTGTTAATTTCGCGCCAACATTGTTTATACCGATCAACAAGAACAAACACTAAGCACAAGACATTATTTATTAATCAACAATAATAGGGAGTGGCCCAAATTGGTTACCAACACTGCAGGAATTTAGACAGGAATGAAAGAAAAAAAAATGTCCAAACTACATTATTTTCGACTTTAGAAATACTCACCGTTCTTCTCCCAGTCTATCCCACATCTTGCACAATGCAACATATCAAAAGAGAGGTACGGATATGGCAGCTGCTTTGACGAAAATGAACCAATCATAGCAGGAAGCCCTCTCTCAAGGGTAAGCTGAACTTGACTACCTGTAGACTCGTAGTTGGCTATGCACATAGTCAGCAGCTGTTTTGAGAAAAGATGTGCTCCAAAGCTACCAAAACCGCACCCTATGTCTAAGACGGTTCTGACCTGCGACATTGGAATCAAAACCAATTCAACAGTTATTATCCAAATAGATGAAGTTGTAAAAAAGAAGGGAGCATCACCATCAGCAAACAGAAGTCGGACAGTTTTTTTTTTTTTTTTTGCAGATTAGTGATAACTAGCTTAGTTTAGCAGAAATTACTTGCTGCTGCTTCAAGAAAATATTTAGGACCGTGATTTTAAATGATTTGTGTCGGACCAGACAACAAAGTTTGTCTAAAAGGGGCGAAAGATCAGATTAAATCTATGCTAAAAGTAGTCCCAACATTAGAATTACCAAAGTCACAATCTTTAAATATGATGCCAAAATGATGTTATGACACCTAAAGTTTGCTCCTCAAGTTTCCAAAATAAGTCAATTGATGAACAAGCTAGCGAGTTGTGAAAAGAAAAGAATGCGCTCACCCCAGCCTCGTTGAAATTCGATTCGTTCCTTAGTCCGATCATTTCTGCTATTTGATGTGAATAGTCTTCTACTCCATCTACCATAAGGGAGTCAGAGTGGAAGGAGATTTGTTCTTCCTCCACCATCATCCTGCAATCACACAGCTTATAAGGGCCATCTAGCAGACAAATCACAGGCACAAATCCAATCGAAGAGGGAAAAAATGCATTTACCGCTTGGTCAGGCTCCCAGAGGAGAATTCCTGTCCGGTGATCTTCACATTCTCCTTCCAAATGAAGTCTCTCCCACTAGGCCACCTCAGAGGAATCCTATAGTTCCTCGGCGACAGAACCAAACAACTCGTGGACTCCCTAACACACTGGCGCTCGTACTCGATCGAGCCATCCCGATCCCCTGAATCTGAATTGTCCGAGACATTGTAGTAGCATGGGACATAATTTTCGTACTCGGGCGAGCAGAATTCCAGCTCTCTGAACTTAGTGACGCCGAGTGACATCTCTCCGATCTCCGAGAGGTCGGCAACAAGCTGTTGCTGGAGCCGCCGGTAGCCTCGGTAGATGTTGACCCGGGAGGAGGTGGAGATGGAGATGGCCCAATACAGGGAGCCCGAGAGAGCGAGGACTAATACAAGCGCCAGACCAAGCCTGAGGAGGAAGAGGGTAAGGCTCTGCCGGCTTCTGGCAGCTCCGAGAGGGCTCACGAGTTGCCCGAACCCATTCTGGGTGAAATCCTTTACTTTGTAATTCTGATCAAAGTGGTCTCGCCCGCCACCACTGCCACCACTGATCTGCCCACCGCCCGAGAGCCCGCGATGGAGCGGCCTCGACATCGCCCTCTCCCCGCCTCAAATTGCAGTTCAAGGAAAGCCTAGATCAAGAATTCCTACAACAAACACACCCCAATCAGAAAGAACCCAATTCCCCCCTTCCAAGTGCAGAACAGGGGGAATGCTGAAATGGGCTGTCAGGATAAGAGAAGGGGAGGTTGAGGAGAGACTGGTTTTACTGGCAAGAGAAATGGCATTTAATAGAAACGGGGATGGTCCCATCTATCCAAATTTTACAGCAGAAAGGTAAGGAAAAAAAAAAGGTAGCACCCGATAAAGGGCAATTTGTCTACCTCAGTACCAGTTCAGAACAATGCATGGGGCCTCCCGAACCCAAAACAGGGGAAGGAACGAAAACCCAGTAAAACATGGAAAAACTACAAATGGGTCTTGAGGTAGATCGAAGAAATCACCAGAAAAATCCCAAATTTCTCATTGTTTGGATCTCTGGAGCTCGCACTCGATCCGCATTGCACACACAACGCGAAAAATCCTGCCTTTTCCCCCCGGATAGGAACAACCCATGATCTCTCTCTCTTTATTCTTCTTCACAAGCAAACGGCAGCAGAAGAGAGAGAGAGAGAGAGAGAGAGAGAGAGATGAGCTCCCCGCAGGGTCACGAGCAACCGGATCCGCGGGTGGCGACAACAATAGAAAAGCAATATATTGATTCTTACGCAGTTTCAGAGTACCCAGGAGCTGATGCAGATCTGTTTAGCAGCTTCTGCGCGTTGAGGTATGCGATCAGATTTATATTCTTGTTGGCCGAATATTTTATGCGGGGATTAAGGGTTGAATCCATTGGGAGGGTTTGGTGGAGGCTAGCAGGGGAGGGGAGGGGGCGAGGAGGAGGAGCGAAACCCGGTTGATCTCACCGCCAGTATCGGCGGATTTTTGGGAGATTTTGGACTGATGATGATGAGTCGGTGTGAGTGAGAGCCGAGAGGAGAGTGAAGCTGTTGTGTGTGTGTGTCATCAACGGAGATGCTATTCAGCCATACTGTTGTCCACACAGAACGGGCCATCCCGACGTGGCAGCTGATCAGGCCGTTCGTTTGCCTGGCATTGCGGTTTGTGTGCCACGTCGGTTTGACCCGATAGCGTGGCAGTTCTCGATTATAAATCTTAGTGGTTGATTAGATTTTATCGTGATGATGGTTTGATTATCTTGAGGAGCGTTCGACAATTCAAGCTCGATAATGTCTAGTGGCACTCCCTCTCTTTTTCTCCCATGTTTGAGAGGTTCTATGTTCGACACCCACCCGGTACGGAAACTTTTACCCAAGGCCGTTTGTGTCTTGTTTGTGCATGTGAATTATGTCCGTTGATGTCATGTTCACGGGATTATGGGATTAATAAATAGCAGTTGTTGCCTCCCCTAGTTTCGATCTCCAGATCTCCTTGAGCCCTTGCTCTAGCGCCTTGTTCTCTAGTCGCTTAGCCGGTCTAGCAAAACAATTCACACTCGGTGCTTACTGGCTGGCGAAAGAATGACTTGATCAGTGTGCTACATCAACCTGTAAATTTAAAAAAAAAAAATACAACCTCATGGCAATAGCAATAGCTCTCGTGCTTTCCACCTCATATTCGGATATGGATTGCGAAATACGTCCTAAATTCCATTAATGTCTGAGGGCATGGCTGAGTGGATCAGTCTCATGCATTTTCTATTGTTAGAAACGAAAAAAAATATTAGTGCTAGTGCTACTTTCATATCCAACCCATGATGGTAAGCGTGGCAATTAGGATTGTTGGATGGAGATGGGAAAATGCTTCTCAGCCATCCCGCCGTCCATCTAGATCAGATCATCCTAATGTGGTGCATGATCACAGCAGTTCGTTGCACCCAACCCAGATAAGTGAATTGCACTCAGCACAACTAGCAAGTAAAGGGGCGATTGTGATAGTGTGACGCATTAGGAAGGCCGGATCTGGATGAAAAATTGGATGGTTGAATAGCTTTGCTCAGTGCAAAGGTTAATCGAAAAGGTGCATCGTACTCAGCCCCTCTCTGCGCTCCATCCAACTGCTATCACTAGTCGTGCAGAACAAGAACTCGATAGAGTTCAATCAGTTTTTGTGTTCCAACCAATTGTTGTCATCGGATTATGTGCATACCGAGGGCTTGGTAGGATGGTAGCATTCAAAATTGCCTTGTCAATAATCGTTTAATACATGTATAGAGAATTAGCAATAATCTAATTTATTGCTTTATAATTGGCTTCATTTATCTTACGAGTTGAATTATATTATGTGTCTTTCTCCATAGGACGCTACCGAGTTTATAGTATATTGTAATTGTATTACATCGGCGGTGCTTCATATGACATATACCTTGGCTATTATGGAGCAATATAGAGAGAGATAGTTTTCAAACTCGTTGTGTAATTTTTAGGGTGGGTATTCCAATAAATTAATTGAACTTTTATTCGCATCCCACAAAACTCTGAATAGCCTTTGTCTTTCATTGTTTCCAATGCCTTTAGTTAAATTGAAAAATATCCCCTCCCCCCCTCCTTTATGTCTCGCCTCCAACGCCTCCCCTTTCACTCCTCCTTCCTCCCCTTCCTTTCCTCCTTCCACACCCTCAAATCCTCCGCCACCTTGCCTTCCTCTTCTCCTCCTCCTTCCAAATCATGGAAAAGTTGGATGGGAAGTGGAGGTGGTAACGATGGCTATGGGCAAAGAGAAGGAGGAGGGGAACAGGGCACAGTGAAAGCCTCGGCATCGAGGAAGGAGAGTGGCGAAGGTGGGGTATGCAATGGGGGGATGGGCTATGAAGGGGGAGATGGGGCAGCAACTGCGGTTGTATCCCAGTGGTTAACCCACTATTTTTTCCGAAAGTTCACAGGATCAAGTCATGGGTATGTCTTATGCCTTGTGGCATACAAACAATATGGTGCACCTATGTATGACCAAAAACAAGGCTCAATCTTTGGTGAGGAAATAAAATTTTGCGCTCCTGTGATTCACACGCTTCGAATTGTGATCTCTTCAGTGCAATAGCACTTACAAGCACTACGCTAACCAGGACAGGTATGGAAAGGGTATACTTGTCGTTAAAACAAAAAAGGATGGGAAACGATGGAAAGTGGGGGTTATTCAGGTTTTGTGGAAATATAAATTAAAGATTTCCTAACTAACCCATATCACCATGGAAGTCTCAATCATCTTCTAATACCACTATAGAGCATAAAATATGTTACAACCTCAACTCTTCTATTGAAGTCTTGATCAATCTTCTTATAAAATCACTGTGGATCTATCTTGTGTATCGGCTCTATTCCGTTTTTCTTGTCAGTTATTATTAAGCCAAGGTAAGGGTATTATAGGAAGGTCTGAGTTTAGTTAACTAGTTGTTATTGACCTAATAAATTATTGATTCAGGGTGATTTAATGTGTGCTATTCGATGGATTCAAATATCCACTAGTTCTCAATATCTCCTTGCTGACATCAGGGAACTGTTTTAGCTTATCGTAACAATTCGGATCTTTCATTTGCTTTGTGAAGAAACTCAGGCTGTTAATTGGCTAGTAGGGGAAGCACAGGACATCATCATCCGACATGCTCGGTTTCAGAATTGGCACAGGACTGGTTCGCTATATTTGAGCCATGCTGCATCCGATTGAATTGGTCAGGTTCAATTGGGTTGGTATATGTCAAGACATCTCATCTTTGAGTAGGCTAAGCCATGTCAATTTATCATCATGTTTGGTAAGGTCATATCAGATAGGCCGGGTCAAGTTGGGTCACGTCCGACCTATTCAAGTCATGTCGATTAGGTTGGGTCCATCACATTGTAATAGATTCGGTTGGGTCATGTCATGTTAGATCGAGCCAAGTTAGATCGGTTCAAGTTTTCTAGAGTTAAGTAGGGTCCGATCATAAGATAGTTGTGACATCATCCAGAGTAGATCCAAAAGGCCAACCTTAGGATGAGGGAGCACATCAAGCATAGGAAGGCAAGGATACATCGTTCCTTATCCAAAGTTGGACTATTCCCGATGATATTCAACAAGAGTTTCTTTTTTTTAATAGACCTTTCAGTCATTAGATCACTTGTACGTGCATGGACACCAGACAATGAAAAACTGCTATATCATCGCTTTTCGAATGTATCTTTTCAGGTCCCATGCATATCCCGTATAAGGGCGTGTTTAGTTGCCCAAAAGTACAGCCCGAAGTGGTGGAAGCCTGCGAAGTATATGATTTCCAATGTTTGGTTGTACGAAAATCCAATCTGAAGTCGGAATTCCTTCAATTATGTAAGTTTAACTTCAGCCGAAAAAGCTTCTAAGCCACACTTTCGGGTCGTTGGAAGTGCTAAAAAAACCATATAGTCATATACACTTTTTCAATTGTCAAAATATGCCTACTTCTTGACAACCAAACAACAAAATTGGTGAAAGTCTTGAAAGCCAGAGATATGAGTTTGCCCACTTTCCGGTAGCCAAATAGCTCAACTGGGACTTCCGTCTGAAAGTCCCAGTTCATGAAAGTACTAGTTCCACCAGTTCTCTTACTTTCGCACGACCTCAGGCAACCAAGTACGCCCTTGGTGGGAAAAGTTGACCCCAGATTTATCAATGCTAGACAACAATTTTAGTTTGATGATTACTTCTCAAATTCTGGTATAATTATAGAAGCTTCATAGCAAACCTTTTGTACTCAACCATAACCAAATTGTATGAAACTAACTAAATTCTTGGCTTAGTGTGTTCTCATTGCGCCGTGCATGGATTGTGGACGTGGATAAGGGACATTGGATCCTTATTCACCTTCTCTATGTAATCAGGAGAATGATTTTGTTCTGACTCCTTAAAGAGGTTGGAACCTTCACGGCTCTCTCATTGGTCCATTTCAAAAGCATTTAGTTATTTCGCCATGATTAATAACATGAAATGACATATATATCACCCACCAGGGGATTGGAGTGTTGGCAAAGCAACTGATGCTTTGGTGATGAGGTTGTGGGTTTAACTCTTCCTCCCCTCGATTTACCCAGGAGTGAAGTGGGAATTGCCGAGTGGGTCGGGCTTCACTCCCGGAGGGATTAGTCCGAGCCTGAAGTGGGCCATTGCCCGAAAGATTTCGGGACACCCATCGATGTCAAAAAAAAAAAAAAAAAAAAAAGAAAAAAGAAAAAAGAAAATGACATATATATCCTTCAAATGGATCAATGAGTTAGGATGAAAACAGCAAGTGATGTCTCCCTCTCCTGGATGGGGTCACATCATGAAACCCATTCAACGAATCTACCGACATCTCAGAGCACCTGCAGCCGCTCTTGTCATTCCGTTGTCCCTCCTTCGCCACTGTAGCTAGCGGGAGGGAAAGGCATGCGCTCCAGCAGCTCGCCTTTGCCGCTCGCTACCTGCGGCACTCCCCTTATGGTAAAGTATTTTTAAAAAGAAAGGGTACGGATCCTCTTGAGTTACGACCTCATAGAATCTATGAGGTTAGAGCCAAAATTAAATCATAGTCGTTCTTTTGTATATCGGTCCGGGCTAAGTACGATTCACCGATGAGGACTTGGTGTAACGGACATTTGTGATTCAATCATAACCGTTCTTTTGCATGAGGTCGGGTAGGGCTGGCAATTTTGGACCTGACACGGTAGTCCCGACACGAAATTAGCGGGTCTGGGTTAAACGGGTTCGGGTCGTAAATGGGTCGGCACGGCTAATCTGTTTAGTAAACGGGTCAGTGGGTCCAGGTTTTATCTCCGACCCGCTTGACCCGTTTAAAGCATGTTTCAAAATCAATGGGTCGTGTCATGTCGTGTTGGGTCGGGTCTACCCAGCACCCAATCACAGTTTGATGTAACCAATTACGTGATTCACTAGTCTGCGATAGGTTCAACGGATGGATGTGACTAGGACATCCATGATGGACAGTTGCAACAAAATATAAAAAAAGATTTTTTACAAATCAACCCGTAATATTTTCTTATTTACATATAACCCCCTATTAAAGTGATATTTACATACAAACGCCTCAATTCATTCAAATATTATATATTAACCCCTACAATTAGTTGATATCCAAAAGGAGATAATATTTTTGATTTCATCCTTAATAATTTACCTTAACTCTGTAAATACCTCTTCAACGTGAGGATTCTTCGGATTAGGTCCAGGTTAGATTCAAGATAAATCTATATTTGTTTTGGATTAAGTCCACGTTCAATAAAGATATATCAATTTTAGTAATTAATATATTGGGTAAATCGGTTATTTTTTCTTTAGATTAATAAAATAACAACTGAATGAAGGAATATCTTGAAAATATTTTTTTATTTTGGATGCCAACTAACTGTAGGGGTCAATATGTAAATATTGAATGATATAAGGACTTTATATGTAAATATTAATTTATAGGGGTTTATATATAAATAGTGAAGATAATAGGGATCGATTTGTAAAAAACTCTAAAAAAATGAAGAATAAATATTTAAACGGATCTTATCGGTGTTCTATCCATTTATAAATGGGTCGGGTACGAGTTTAGGGTCTGATTAGTTAATCGGGTCTGGTCCACGTTTAGGGGTTTTTGACACACAAGGCACAAACCGATCATTTGCCAAGCCTATGGTTGGGGCTGAGCGTGAATCACCGATCAGTGCTTGGTGCAACGGAAGGTTGTGTTTCGGTTTTGACTTTTTGTTCTAACCTTATTGATTCTTTGAGGTCGTAACCTTAGAGCATCCCATGCCAAATAAAACAAGAGGTCACAAGCACAGGATAATAGGTCAAATGGTTAATTACCTCTCTCTCTCTCTCTCTAACAAGAGGTCACAAGCACAGGATAAATAGGTCAAATAGTTAATTACCTCTCTCTCTCTCTCTCTCTCTCTCTCTCTCTCTCTCTCTCTCTCTCTCTCTCTCTCTCTCTCTCTCTCTCTCTCTCTCTCTCTCTCTCTCTCTCTCTCTCTCTCTCTCTCTCTCTCTCTCTCTCTCTCTCTCTCTCTCTCTCTCTCTCTCTCTGTGTGTGTGTGTGTGTGTGTGGTTCTTTGTTTGACTCTTGGAGCCAAGTTTCCCTCAAGGCCGATGTTGTAACTTTCTTTATACACCCAAAAAGTGTTGCAAACTTTTCTTTATCGACCCAATCACCACTGTCCGTTGAACATAGGCCCGATCAATGAATTGCACTCAATGACCTGACCGACAGGCCCGATGGACACTATGATTGGAAATCTGTAAAGAGAGTGCAAACTTGTCTGGTTGAATAGGATTGCTCGGTGAATAAAATTGCTCTCTACGAACAGAAGATCATTTAAGCTGCCACAATGATGTGATTGGACCATCTTCCACGACGAGTAATGGGAGATTTTACATTGGATTCATTTAATAACATTTCATTAGCTGTAGGTTTGGACTTAACATTCCTATTAAGAGAGATTCATGGTTTAAAGTTTAATTACAATAGATCCAAAGGCTAGTAAAATAACTCATATGTCCTTCGATTAATCATCTGGTTAAAATAACATAAATAGTGAATCATAATCCTAATCCTACTTCTATACCCTAAATAGTGAACCCTAACCTTAAATCTAATCCTAACCCTACTTATATATATCCTTAATAGTGAGCCATAACCTAAACTTGATTCTATATCCTAAATAGTAAACCCTAACCCTAATTCTATACCCCTAACAGTGAACCCTAACCCAAATCATTATAGTAGTCCTAAAATACTATAGCAGTCCAAAATCACTATAGCAGTCCAAAATATTGTAGCAATTTGAAAATATTGTAGCACTCTGAAATCACTATAGCAGTCCAAAATATTATAGCACTCCGAAATCATTGTAGCTGCTGCAGTGAAATCACTATAGCAACAACATGCTAGTATAGCACTACATTGAGTTCACGGTGGTAGGGATGGTAGCGGTGCGGTTTAAAACAAAAAAACCACAGTAAATCGCACCGCATGGTGCTGTTTTGGTTTACCAAAATTTAAAATCGTCGCGGTGCGGTTTCAGTTTTGACCAAAACCGTATAAAACCACACCGTTTAGGCCATTATAATAATAAACCGTGGTGCACCACACCGCATGGTGCGGTTTCGGTTTTACATAATAGTGCACCGTCACGGTACGGTACCGTTTCGGTGTGGCGGTTCGGTGTTGCGGTGCGGGTTTCGGTTTTACCCAAAACTGCACCGTTGCCATCTATACACGTGGGAGAGGCTTCTCAAGAGCAGATTAATTTAGCATTAAAAAAAAACATCAAAACCGGTTGGAAGAATACCTTTTATGCATTAAAATAGTTGTATATGATCACCTCCTAAACTAAATCCATTCTGTGGACTAGATGTAAACCAAACTTTTTACACCTAATTACTCCGATAAAAAAAGTAACACTCCTATTTGAACAAATAACAAGACATAAAGGCAGACATGATGGATGTGGGGCCCATCAGCGAGTGCACAGTGGGCGCACCGAGCGCTGGCCGATACCCCACGTCAGCAGTATACCCTTGTTTATATCATGTTGTATGTTCAAATATAAATTTCCAAAAGAAAACCTATACGCGTAGTGGCCATACAGGCCCCACCAGATAGAATGTGGAGCCTACATGTAAAAAGTGCCATACAAGTCACATTAGGGGACACATCAGCAGTTGCAGCCCCCTACAGAGGGGTGGCAAATGGGTCGTGTCGGGTCGGGTTCGTGTCGTGTCCAAAACCCCTAGACCCGGACACGACCCGTTTAACTAATCGTGTCTAGATCCTAAACCCGTACCAGACCCGCTAATAACGGGTAAACCCGATAAGACCCGTTTACCACCCGGGTCTATTCAGTTGACCCGATCCGATCCAATCCGACTCGACCCGAAAGATCCGCTAGTATTATATATTACAGTATCGGATTACGGGTAGAC
The DNA here is from genome assembly GCA_947650365.1 of Chamaelirium japonicum. Taxonomy (NCBI): domain Eukaryota; kingdom Viridiplantae; phylum Streptophyta; class Magnoliopsida; order Liliales; family Melanthiaceae; genus Chamaelirium; species Chamaelirium japonicum. The sequence continues at coordinate 373 of CANTAL010000407.1, read as the reverse complement.
CCGACCCGACCCGAAAGACCTGCTGGTATAATATATTACAGTATCGGATTGCGGGTAGACCCGACCTGACCCGACACGACCCGTTGAATACTAAACGGGTCTTCCCGGGTCTACCGTGTCCAGACCCTAAACTCGGACCCGACCCGTTTATTAAACGGGTCTATCGTGTCGACCCGTTTACGACCCGAACCCGTTTAGCCCTGACCCAGACCCGCTAACTTCGAATGGCTCTCACTGAAATACACATGGAAAAAAAAATATGTATTAGAAGTTAATTAAGAATGCTTTATTAGTTTAAATCAAAGGTTTTGTTTTAAAGGAATTCAACATTGATATTAAATTCATATTTGGTTGAGAACACGCGATCTAGTGT